>BSBK01007998.1:352500-615899 GCA_027943335.1 Chamaecyparis obtusa | reverse complement strand
CACCTTTAAAAATTATTTTTCTCCTACAAACAAAAACTTGGAATCTTTTTTCTCTTCACCATTGTTAGGTAGGGGTAGTAAAGTTACCTTCTTACCTTGGTGTCTTATGGAGTAGGTATTCTTCCTTCCATCATGGTGTGCCTCCAAGTCATATTGCCATGGTCTCCCCAAGAGAAAATGACATGCGTCCATAGGCACTATGTCATAAAGTACTTTATCCTTGTACTTCCCAATCTAAATCTCTATCCATGCTTGCTCTTCAATGACTGTATGTTGCCCTTTTATGAGCCATGACACCTTGTAGGGTGTGGGATGTGCAATCCTTTCTAGTTTTAGCTTCTCAATGGCTTCAAGAGACACCAAATTATTAGTAGAACTAGAATCAATAACCACTCTACATACCTTGCCTCCTACTTTACATGTAGTTTTGAAAAGTGTCTTCCTTTGGGGAGGTTCCGGTTTGTACTAGGTGCCTTAATCAACATCCTTCTCATCATGAGTGACTCTCCTTGTTCTGGTGCTACAAAGGATTCATGTGAGTGTATGATATGTGTGTCTTCATCTCTCACTAAATTGGCTCTCCTTTCTCCATTTTTGTTTCCCTTTTCAGGACACTTTGATGCCAAGTGTCTAGGCTGATGACACCTAAAGCATTTGATGACATCTGGGCCTCTTCCTCCAAATCTTCCTCTAGAGTTTGATCTCCTTCCCCCAAAGGATCCTCTAGAGCTGCTCCTCTCCTTGCTTATGTTCATGGCTGGATTCTCCATAATCCTTGGGACCTTGTCCTCTCCCTTGAGAGTTTCCTCTACCCCGGTTTCCAAAATCTCTTTGTCCTCTTCCTCTACCACCTTGCTCTTGTTTCCTCTTGAGTTTTTCCTCAACCTTCAATGCCAACTAGGTAGCATTTCTACACTATGGTAGGGCTACTCAAGCTGAGTTCATCTTGAATTGTAACTCTCAATCCTTGCATGGACCTTGCAAGCTTTTCACTCTCTGGCTCTGTTATCTTGGATTTCATGACTAGCCTCTATAACTCCTCGGTGTAACTTGAGACATCTAGATCTTTCTACCTCAAACTCATTCTCTTCTTATGAAGTTGAACTTCATAATCTTTTGGGATGTATGCCTCTCTTAGCAAGGCTACCATCCTCTTCCAAGTAGTTATCTACCTTTTGCCATTCTTCACCCTCTCATCTTGAGTGAAGTTCCACCATGTGAGTGCAAGTCCTTTCAACTTTGATTTGGAAATATTTACCCTCTAATTCTTGGGTATGTCTTCACAGTCAAAGAAACTTGTGAGAGTGTCAACCCAATCCATTGCTACTTCTGGATCCATCTTTCCATTATACATGGGCAGATCTAGTTTAGTATCCATCATCCTTCTCTCCATGGACTTCCAAGGTCTTTAAGAGTAGTCCCTAATCTATAGGAACCTCTTCCTCATCCTACTCAAGGGGCTCTTCTTCACTCATTTCTCCCTCAGAGTCTCCACCACTCTTCTTGTCAATCTTTCCTTTCAGTCTCTCTATTTCTTCCCTCAAATCTTTGTTTAGGGCCATTTTGCTCCTTCACAATCTTTGCTAGTTCAACATTCTTGATCCTTGTTGGGATCTCAATATCTTCTTCATCTATAGACATGGTTTCCAATCCTTCTCCTAAGGGTCTCTCTTGCTCTGATACCAATTGATGTAGAGCCTTGGTATCAAATGGAAATGGTGCTATCTACTAGCCTCGGTTTTAAAATTCAAACACTCCTACCCCTATTTGTGTTGGGGTACCTCCTTACAAGGCTCTACACTCTCATGTAATCAAATTCTACTAGTAAATCAACACATTGTATTCCCACAACTCTTCACTGAGTTGGTCCCTGCTTACTGTCTCTCCAAATAAGTTACACCATTGACTACCCTGATTATCTCCCTTTCATATGCTTTAGTTCAGTTTTCAGATGTTCTAACATCACAACTGTTCCACCAAATAGGAGTAGCAACAGTCGACTTAGGCACTATTTCAGCCTTTTCACTCAAGTGTCCAAGGAATCTCCTTGAAATAGTCTCTCAACCCTATCACTATGTTCAACAAGGAGTCACCCGATTGCTTAAACCTATTAGTGTCTAAGAATCTGTTATCCATGGATCTCCTATATTCAGGGGAATCTGGTACCCAGTATTTCATAGCAAGGTGACCTATACTTGGAAACTAATCAAAGCAATGATGATTTTTTTTGGAGGTAAGTGATTCAATTCCAAACCCATGATCTTTGAGGCTTATTGAAATTCAAATAAGAGTTACGAGTTTTGTGACATCAATAGACCATTCACATTTCACTGCTCTCGACGGCATGAGTCCCCCTTGAAAACATGAAAAGAAACATGAAATTCATACTATTACATACTCCCTCACCAAGATGTGATGACATCTATTGGTTCATAGGGAAGAATCCAAAGTTAGTTTCCCAAACTCTCGGCTAGGGCACGCCTGCGATTTCCAACAAATTTACAAGTTGTTCTCCCTCCATAGTCAATCAAATTGACTCAGATCAATTGCACAAGAAAGATAGGAACATTTAGAAACTCTTCATCAGATCAAATTCTAGATTTAGACCGATACAGATTTATACAAATTCAAACACCAGTCATTTTCCTCTGTTTTGGAAAAAAATGTCATTTTTTTATTAAATCTAGTTATGTTCTTTTCACAAACTATCAAAAACCCTCCCATCTCCAATTGTTGATCCATTTGTATCTAAGTAAAGTTGTTCCAACTGATTTGAATCAGTTGTGAACGTTAGATACCATTTCTTTGAAACTATCCCTAGCAACCCAAGAATTGCAAAATTGCTCTTGCTGTTGACAACTTTGTCGTAATGAACCAAAAATGGTTTCAATACACTTCTAAGGTTTAACAAAGGTTTTATTCTCTAAGAATACTAAATCAACCTTAACTACCATAAACTAGTGTCCTATCAACCTTAGTGAACCATAGGATTTATAAGCTATCCCAGGCCACTAGCTTTCCACAGTTTTAGGGACTTATTACAAAATTGGAATCTATTGATCCTCCTTGGTCATTAACCAATCACTTCTTCTGATGAATATCCTTGGAGATCTTCTTTCCACCCCCTTTGTCTTTGTTTTTGTCGAGGGCTCCTACACCTCTCTCTCTCTCTCTCTCTCTCTCTCTCTTCTCTCTCTCTCCTCTCTCTCTCTCTCTCTCTCTCTCTCTCTCTCTCCTACTCTCTCCCCTTTCCCTTCACTCTCTCTCATTCCTACTCTCTCCCCTTTCCCTTCTCTCTCTCTCTCTCATTCCTACTCTCTCCCCTACCCCTTCTCTCTCTCTCTCCTTCCCCTTCTCTCTCTCTCATTCCTACTCTCCCCTACCCCTTCTCTCTCTCTCCTACTCTCTCTCTCTCTCTCTCTCTCTCTCTCTCTCTCTCTCTCTCTCTCTCTCTCTCTCTCTCTCTCTCTCTCTCTCTCTCTCTCTCTCTCTCTCTCTCTCCCCCCTACTATCTCCCCTTCTCTCTCCTACTCTCTCCCCTTCCAAATTCTCTCTCTCTCTCCTACTCTCCTACTCTCTCCCTTGTTTCTCTCTCTCTCTCTCTCCTTCCCCCTGCCTCTCTCTCTCTCTCTCCTACTATCTCCTCTTCTCTCTCCTACTACTCTCTCTCTCTCCTACTCTCTCCCTTGTTTCTCTCTCTCTCTCTCTCCTTCCCCCCTCTCTCTCTCTCATTTCTCTCTCTCCTACTCTCTCCCCTTCCCATTCTCTCTCTCTCCTACTAATCTCCCCTCTCTCTCTCTCTCTCTACCTCTCTCTCTCTCTCTCTCTCTCTCTCTCTCTCCAACTCTCTCCCCTTCTCCTTCCCCTTCTCTCTATCTCTCTCCTACTCTCTATCTCTCTCTCTCTCTCTAGAGCCTTCACTTCCAATTTTTAATGTATATTTAAAGGTTTCATATACATTTTTGTGGACAATTTACCTTAAATGTTCTTATATCAATTTTTATGCCACTGTTAGTTTCTAGAACAAATGATGAGCGTACGGTGGTTCTACATCTATGTGAAATTTCTTTTCGAGAGTTAAAAAAATCAATTGATTGTATTTAATCAAGGGGAAGTCCATTGACATCTACTTATTAAGTATACTCAGACCACCAAAATTACAAGGAGTCTGTAGAAAAATCTTGTGTTGGATACTTTCAAGAGGACTTGGGTGTAAACTAGGCTGTCATCAAATAAAACTATGCAGGTATTTTTTCGAAATCATTTTGTATATCAAATAATATAATACACACTAATATAAAAATTTATATTATAATATTAATGCTATGCTATTATTATTTAATATTAATATTTAGAAAAATAATTTGTAATATATATTTCAAAATTGAAAAAAATACACAACACAATTAATATTAACATAACAAAAATGTAATTTAATATGAAACTTGAATTTGAAAAAAGAGTTGCAATTGGAATTTCAAAATAGGTGGGGAAATTTTGGATATCCGATATTATTGGATATCCGATTAGGCTTGGTATTTTCTTGGGCATTACCAAACATGGGTGGTCCAATCCTTTAGGCGTGGTTTCAAGAGATAGTTCTTGATACCGAGACTTCAACCATGTAGCTGACGACTATTTTTTCACTCAAAATTGATGAAATGAAAATGGTTTCTTAAAGACATTATCAGCTTTCCATCAATATCATTGCTATCAAATTTTGAGTTCAGTAAGTAACTATTACTTATTTTTCAACTGAGTTATCTTTTAAAGTCATTAATTGACATACTGATTGAAAAATAGCTATAACTTTCAAACCGTTTTAACCTTTTTGAAATCTGAAACATGTGTCACATTCTACTGCTTTGGCTACTATAAGAAAAAAAAAGTTTTGAATTTTTTAAAATTTTGAATTAGGTAAGGTGCTCAGACACGAGATTTTTTTATTATGAAAAATTTGTAGCATAAAATTCATAATTAATTATTTATTTGACCAAAAATTACAAAAAAATATGTGTCACATCCGGGAATGAGTCTACTACTTATATCTAGAATCTTGGGAAAATATATCATCATTTGATTGTGATTAAGGTGGTCAGGCATACACGTACTCTTTATCTTGAAATTTTTGTGTACTACTGCATTGAAATCTAAAATTTTGAACAATTAGACAAATACATTTTCAAACAAGGGCTAGTAGTTAGAAACTACATTCAATTTCCTACATATTCTATTCTTACAAATTTTTCACATAAGGTTCATAAGATGTTCAACCTTCTACGTCAAGTTGACTAACCCTGATTTTTTTATTTTTCATGGACACTTAAGGCCATAGTTTGGTATACCATGATCCTGCACATACCCTAAGATGTTATATGGGTGTTAGAATCAAGGTGGAAACCCTATTTGAAGTTTGACATAATGGAGGCTCTAGGTGCATTGGGAAGCGTAGATCGGGGGTCCTTGTGTGTGGTGTAAAGGTAAGTTGGAATAAGAGATCAGAGGAAGTGAACTTGTTCAAAATGTCTAAGGTGTTAGTTTTCTAAAGTTAGAGCACTCTATTTGACCTTGAGTGAGACTAACTCCTTGAGTGAGTTCCAAGACACTTGTAGAATCCTCAAGTTGAGTTCGGTTCCTTTGGGGAATAGTAGAGGTATCTACATCACATTTCCTTGGTTGTTATTTACCTTTCCATGCAATTGTTTAGTATTTTATGTGTTAATAAGGTATAGTAATTAACTGGTGTTCTTGACAAAGACTGGGTTTTGTGCAGGCCCTAGATAAATGACCCTAGAAGTAAGGGTTTGGTGGATAGAAGAACGGGGTAGGGGTTGAGACCTTTAAAACTTGAGAATATTTTATTTTGAAACCTTATAGAAGATTTTTTCTTTCTTTTGGGTCAAGGGAGTAAGTACATTTATAAGTTGTTTTGTAAATGAGGGTGAATTACGCCTAGTTTGGGGTTGCTAGGTTATTGGATCTTGTATATGGTCCAAAAGAGTGTACCTTGAGACTTGGGGAGGATTTAGAGAACCCAAAAGGGTATCTAAAACAATCAATATTTTTCTAATTTTTTTAGCAAGCTTGAGAGAAAAAGGCTGATTTGCGACTAGTGAAGGCTACTAGCCTAAAGGGTTGTTGGAGTGGATTGTGTTGGAGAACACTTAACCAAACTTGGTGGGTTGGTGAAACATGGTACATTGACCATGTTAAGGCATTCTAAGGTGTTGGAACAAGGATGGAAGTCTTTCTTGGAGATTTTATAACTTGGAGGCTCTAGGTGCATTGGGAGAAGCCTAGATATTGCATCCTTGAATGGATGTTTGATATGAGAAGTTGTCTCACTTGATGACTAATTGAGAACTGATTTCAATTAGGGTATGGGCTCAAAGAGTCTTACACACTACCTCTACATCAAACTCCTTGAGTTATTTCCAAGACACTTGTAGAATCCTTAAGTTGAGTTGGCTCCTTAAGGCTCTTCCATGGCCTTCCAAGTATTATGTGCTTGCAAGTCATTGGCATAACATCATAAAAAAAATTTATTAATAATGAGAAATATTTTTACACCTCATCTCATTAGGAGCATTGGGGGGAAAGAGCTAAGTAGATAAAACCTCTGGTATTGCCCCAAAAAATAGAAGAGAAGGGTTCTCATTAAATCTTACAAACTTTGCGTTATACATACAAGGTAATGCATGAGCAATTTACAGTCCACCCAATTTATAGTACTATATAAATATACATGTTATATGCACATGTATTCAAATAGATTTGACATTACAATATTTTATATCTCCATTTAGTCCAATGAACCAATTGGATCTTCTCTACCCTTGATTGTCTCAAGTATTGCCTTGTGGTCTTACTCACAAACCTTCCGAAGAGTTTTATTATGTGGTCTTCCCCCATATCTGATCAAGTGTACATTTGATGCAACAATGAAGTTCAAATAATGAAGAATCTTTCTGTGTGTCTCCCAATCCTCTAACAACCACAACCTAGGGTTATTCATAGCATACCGCCTAAACCATGTACCAGTTACAACCACTGCTCCTATAGGGTATTCTAATTCTTCACCATTGATAACTGAGTGATCCAATTTCTTTTTTGCCTCAACACAATGACACAAATAATAATTTGTCCCTTCTTCATTGTATTCAGGTGCAATAACAACAAAAACATGGCCTATAATGATATAAACATAATGAGGACATAAGTTTACTAAATATTTATGATAAAGTAATAAATTTGAGATTATTTGTATGTGGAAATTTTACCTAGTTGTACTAGATCAGATAAGCAATCAAAGTTAATGGATGATTCCATTTCTTTCAGTTGTAGTGTCTCATGGGGATGATAGGAGGCAAGTGGGCTCCAAATACATGTATACCATTCTTCAACTCATTCCTTTGACTCGCACCCATCCCAATCTTCATCTACACTCAATGAATAAAAGCATGCCATAAGTCATGTGTGGATACTCCATGAGCCTGCATTACAACTTCTAAAAGAGTTTAACTCACTCGATCCTGTCAATGTATGAAAATCCTCATATGGTGCAATGTTAGTTTCATCTATCAACCAAAAAAATCTACGAACCGTAGACTCATCTTCATTACCTGGACCCATTGTAGAATTACACCGTTGGATAATACATCTCACATCTGACAATGTTGCTTGCTCTTTGTACTTTAATTCTTCACGTGATAAGGCTCTTTTAATACATGAACCTGCACCATCGTGCTCTCCCTTTCCATGACCGGCCTCTATGAAATTACACATATACTGAATTCCATTAATCTTATGCATCCTGTACAACCAATAAAATATCTAAGAATTCTTGAATTGCAATGCACAATTATCTAACCATATGGTATATCGATTATATGATATGCCCCTGCTAGCGAAATCACCATAAAATAGTTGAAAGCAATCATGTACAAACTCTGTAGAATATGAGTGATCATCACTAATATAAAAATGATACTCCCTCAATATCTTTATGTTCTACTCTATACTGTCAGGTGAATGCATGAATGCTATATGAACAAATATAGCAACCTCTTAAGAGTTGTAATACTTTTCTTGCACCTCATTCTGTGGTTGTAGTGTGTAGTTCTCTGCAAAGTCCACAACTGAAACAATAGTATCAAGTGGGAATGTGTCTTTACACAACTTGAATTGCATATCCAACCATCGCGCTCTATGTGTATGCATTGCATACTCATAAATAATTTTTTTACGAAAAATGTCCATGAACTAATACACTAGAATTTTTTCAATTACTAAATCACATCTTTTAGCCTCTTTTCCATCTTTTGGATTGTATGTCACAGTCTTATATTTTCCAAATGCCACTATTTCATTACTGATTGCATGCGTACTCTCCATATCTTGACAAATTGGCAAATGTCGTAAACCTCTGCAATCTATGCATGTACCATTCAAGCATGAGAGCTTGTAAAAGTGTTGGCCATCCATTCTTTCACTTAAAATGGTAGATATTAATTCCCTTGAAGATCTAGGTGGGACATTTATGTTACAATCTTGCAAAAAATTGTTAGAGTGAAAATCTACACATATACTCCTACAAACATCAAAATGGTTAGAAAATTCAATATGTACCCTACAACAAGAAGTTGTGCATGTTTGATTTATATTCACATAAAAAGGTTTACCCATTTTAAAATATCTCGTACTAATTTTAATTTGAGGATACATATGTATAAATTTTACAAAGAATTGTGTCTGAAGTGAATCCAAAAAATGTTTTTGATGTGGAACATGAATTCGACTACCAATCCTCCTTCTTACAACATCTCTTTGATTAGGAGATACCCATGTGTTATTCTTCCAAAATTATTCAATCAAGGATTTCAAAGCTTCAACAATTGCTTTATCTTTTTGTGGTAGTCTATCGAAAAATGCCCATAACTCATTTCTATTTGGAACTTCCACTCTTTGACGCCTTCTTAGGGCTCTCATTAGATACTTTCTACTTATTTTCAATGTTTTTCCTATCTTTCTAATGAGTCAAGATTTCTTCATTTGAGTGCTTACTATTGTTGATGTAAGTACACGTCGTGTGACATTACTATCTTTCGTACGTGATGTAGAACCCACACTCTCATATGCAGACATTAGATTCTTTACAATATATTTTTCACTTCACTCATCCATCATTCTTAGCCCAAAAATCCTCATGATGGGCCTAAATTTCAGATTTCTCATTATTTCAACAAATAGTTGACATCTTCCTGTCATGTTTAAATTCTCAAAAAATAATCTCCAAATACGATTAGCATTTCTTTGACAAGTACGCTTGGGAATCTTGTCAAGCATTTCTTGCAAAATCTTATTATCAATATCAATCAAATATTTTGGCTTTCTATAAACAAGTCTAGGAGCATCAAAAACATTGTGTGAATTGTGTACCATCTTGAGTGCCTTCAACATGACACGATATTGTGCGTACACCTTGGGATGTAGATAATGGTGTGCCTTCAGCATGATACAATTGTGTGCCTCCACTTTGGGATGTAGATAATGGTGTGCCTTCAACATAATACAAGGGGGTGCGTACACCTTGGGATGTAGACAATGGTGTACCTTCAACATGATACAATGGTGTGCCCACACCTTGGGAAGTAGACAGTGGTGTGCCTTCAACATGATACAATGGTGTGCCTCCAACATCGGATGATGATGTCTCTTCAACTTGGGAACTCATAGATGATGTGTTTGCATCTTCATAATTCAATTGTCTTGTTGCACGCAAGTTTCTCATTCGTTGTCTTTTTGTTTCCAATTCCAATTTTCTCTTATTGTGTATTGATGTTTCATGTTCCTCATCCAAAGAAAAATATTCTTCTATGGTATCCAATTTTTTTTGTTCACAAAGTTGTCTCATTATTTCCTATTTATTCTCTTTGTCTCTTTCATGCTCTTTCGGTGTCAAAGTCTTTCCTTGTTTCCTCCGCATGATGATGATTTCTACATATGAATTGATTACAATTTTAAAAATATATGCTCAATCTAAATTATAATAAGTCAAATTATAATATAAATCTCTTACAATATGACAAATTATACTATAAATTTATTACAATTATATCAAATTATGTATTCAACAAGTCTATATCATACCAATTATAAACCAAAACACTCTTTATTAACATTTTACATGTAAAAAATTAAAAAACTTACCTCAATCGATAAATTTCGATGAAGAATGATTGACTTTCACAATTCAATATTGATTTTTAATTAAAAAAAGTGGTGCAAATTGATAGAATATTCTTCTTTGTCACCTTCAACACCATGAAAAACAAATATTTGTCAGATAAAATGCAAAATTCAGACATTTTACAAAAAATGTGGGCCTCTTTCATGAGATCTCTAATAGATAAGTCCGTTTATTTTAGTCTCACATAGCGTGAGCGCACTATAGCATGTGGGCCCTATGCAAAAACAAGAAAAGTGTAAAGCATAGTCTTGCATAGCGTGAGCATGCTATAGTGCGTGCACCCTATGCAAGAAACATAAAAGTGGAAAGAGAGAGAGAGAGAGAGAGAGAGAGAGAGAGAATATGTCCAAAAAATTAAATTGATTTTATCTCCCAAAAGAAATCTTGCTTCATAAAGCTAATTACTATGGTAGATATTGCCTATTCATATAACTAAAAGTATACAAATTTTTATTGGAATTTTTTTAGAATCATTTTCTAGCTTCATATGATTTTTTATTAATATTGAATGGTGAAAAAAAACACCCATCATATAATTTTTTTAAATTATTGATTGTCAATGTTTCAATGCATGCACAGCCAGTCAAATTATTATCTGTTATGGTTGTTGTGACTAGAATTTATATGTATTCCTTTCATAGTTCATTTGTAGGAATTTTTTATCCTTAGAGCTATTAGGATGGAAGAAATACATATAAGATATCAATATTAAACTGGATGCTCATTATTATTATGAGTGAATTTTAAATGTGCTACTGAAAACATCATATATGTATTTTCTATCTTTGCAGTTTCCAAGCTTGAGTGCACAAATCCCCAAAAGCTGCAAAGATTGAGAAGCATCAAACAGATATAATACTCCTAATATGGGCATCAACATTATTACTTGTGATGATTCGTATAAAAATTCTCATGTAAATTCAATGCCACCTTTTTGTGATATTAGGGCATTAAAGCACTCTTTTGGATGGCAACCTATATCTTCATTAAGTCTTCCCTTTGCTTCAAAATATGTAAGTGAATCTTTATTGTCTTATACTAAATTTCCCTTCCAAGTTATATGAGTTTAATTTTTTTTTATATTGCTATTATGGTAAATCTTCATCTCAATTCGTATTGAAATTATTGTAATATTTAGTTATTGTTTCTCAATGTCGAAAAAAATGTAATATGGAAAAGAATCTCCTAAGCATTAGCTCAAGACATGTTTTCCTACTCTCTTGAACTTAAAATCTTTTTTTTGCTGGTAACATTCATGTACTTGAAGCTTTACACCCACAAATTATATGCTGCAACATTTCTTGCACAAATAACATTGAAAAAATTAATATTTTTCAACAATACCCTTTAAGTTGTGAAAGAAAGCTAATATGCAAGAAACCTTAGGATATTCTTTAAGTTTGATCTCCTTATAAGGACTGGCAATTGAAAGAAAGCTAATATATTGGATATGTTTCTTTAATCATTCACACAAGGATTCGAAATACATATTAAATATTGGATTCGATATCCTTCTTATATTAACCTGGCTGCCATATATGTTTATATTCATTGCCTCCTCTTCTATATTGAGTCAAATCAAATCTGGAATTACCTTTGAACTGATGATTCCATTTGACAACCATAACAACAAATTTATAAATCTGATTTTTAATCAAATCTTCAATAAATCTTAAGCTTTAATGAAGGCAACCTCATTTATTTTATAAATCTGATTTACTTAGTTGAGGTGACATCAACTAAAGATAAAGGTGTCATTTGAGGCATCCCTATCCATTGAAAATCTCTATAAAAACAAGAAATCTGAAGCTTCATCCAGCCAAATAAAAATCTCTACAAACATATAAGAAATCTGATTGGAAAAGACTCAAGTCCTTTCACACAACACAGCCAAGAAGAAAACTTTAGCGCCAAGGAAAGAATAAGATCAAAAAACTGATTTGGTCAATGCGTCTTGGAAGGAAAAAAATAGAAACGACCGCCTTTAACTTGCTGTCCCAAAATCTAATAAAAAAATGGATTCAAAGCTATCTTTTGTAGCCGCTCAAATAACATATTTATAAATCCTTCATTCCATAAAACCCTAACCAATAAAAATAAGTCAATCGGTCAGATGTATAACTGCAATCAGGCCATCTTAGTTGCATCATTTTGCACTTATTTTCAACCACGTGTATGCCATGTCATAGTTTCTTCATTCAAATCATAATTGCATTATGCAATAAGAATATTGATATGAAACATTACAATTTTGCATATAAGCATTTTTATATTTCTGTATTTTTGACACATCATATTGCAAGTTGCAACCATTAACTAGAAGTTCAATAAATATGATAATATGAAGACATGCTTGTTTTAATTCAATAAGATATTTGATCATGCATTTACTTACTGAAGGTGTGCAAGTTTGACTTTGTGTTGACCAATGATTTTTAACATATATGTAATCATAAATGTATTAATGTACCCTGTCACATTTATAAGGAAGCAAAGGTGTGCAGAAATGCATCCTACATTAATCTTGAGAGGACGGTTATGAAAATTTCAACTTAAATATCACAAAGATCTCAAGAAATGCACAATAAAGCATAATAAAAAATAACAATGAACACATAACACAATGATTACCGTGGGGAAACCCTTTTGGGAGAAAAACCCCACCCTCGAAAACCCGCACAATGTATTATCAAATCAAGATGATTACAATACACTTGCAATGCAAGTTCTTACAAGAGCACATCACCACAACTTGAACTCGGAGAGACTCCTTCTAGCACCCAGTCTTTAAACAGAACTCAATGATTCAAACACCTCCCAAAGCCCTCCTTTTATAGTGATTTTACAACTTGGAAACCACTTGTGGTTTTACAAAACCATGGGCTTAACCACCATGCCACATGTTGCCCATTTTTTACATTTACATTTCCAAGATGGAAAATCAACCAGGTTAAAATAGTAATCTCGTCCACAATTTTGTCCCTTAATTTAGACCCCCATAAAAGACATAAAACAAGCTATCCATGCTCTAAAAATGGCCCTCCTATATTCTACTATGGACAGGGCACCTTTTTAACAAATCATATACCTTTTTTTCAATACATAAATTACATGTGGAAAACTACCACAAAGAAATTATTAGAATTTTCTGGAAAAAAATTGTAAGGTTGAGACATGTGTTCTCAACATTTTCCCATTTGTCGAACACCTTGCAAGAGTTAGGGGATCCAAAATATCATGGACTTAATTGCTAGGAGCCAAGAGGCCCATAGACTCTTAACACCATCTAAACTTCTCCATGCTCATGGACTTAGTTAATGCATCAGCAACATTCAACAAAGTTTTTACCTTCTCCAGCTTCACCTTGCCATCCTCAACCATATCTCTCACAAAATGATATTGTACATCAATGTGCTTGGTCTTGGCATGAAAATTTGGGTTCTTCACTAGGAAGATTGCACTTTGACTGTCACTATAAATTGTCACTATACCATGTTTGAACTCTATATCTGAACACAATCTCTTAAGCAAAATTACTTCCTTGCAGGCATGAGTAGCTTCCATATACTCTACCTCTATAGCGGACAAAGCGACCATATCCTATCACTTTCTCATCCAACTAATTACACCACCAAATAATGTAAACACATATGCACAGGTGGATCTTCTTTTATGAATATCACTAGCCCAGTCTGAATCCACATAGCCTTGAATATCAAAGGAATGCTCATTTCCTGTTCCATGAAAATATATAGAGTACTATGAGGTACCCTACTAGTATCTAAAAACTCTTTTTACTGCATCACAATGTTCTCTTCTTAGATTAGACATGTAATAGGAAAGTACTCCCACTTCTTGGGCAATGTATGGTCTTGTACAAACCATAGCATACATCAAACTTCCAACAACACTCTGGTATGGTACTCAACTCATCTCTTCCATCTCCAATGGGGATGTAGGACACTGTGAACTAGAAAGCTTTGTTCCCATTATAACAGGAACACTCAATGGTCTGGAATCTTGCATATTGAATCTTCTCATAATAGTATCAACATACTTACTCTAGCCTAGCCAAAGCTTTCTATTTTTTCTATCTCTTATAATCTCCATCCCCAAAATGTGCCTTGCTGCACCATGATCTTTCATTTCAAACTTTGTCGAGAGCTGGGATTTTAATTCTACAATCAGACCTTTTCCTTTGCCAATAAACAACATGTCATCAACATATAAGGAAATAACTAGGAAATGATCACCATAATACTTGAAATATATACAGTGATCGGATTTAGATTGCACAAATCCCAAACTCAACACATATGTATCAAACTTTTGATACCACATCCTAGGACTCTGTTTTAAACCATACAAGGATTTATTCAACGTACAAACCAAATGACTTTTACCTTTCAGCACAAAGTTCTCTAGCTGTGTCATGTAAATTTCTTCCTCCAAATATCCATACAGGAAAGCTATTTTCAAATCCATTTTCTCGATCTCTAGATCATTAGCTACTGCAATAGAAAGAAAAAATCTAATGGATGTCATTTTTGCTATAGGAGAAAAAATATCACCATAATCTACTCCCTCAACCTAGGAGTAACCTTTTGCAACCAAACATTCTTTATACTTATCAATGCTTCCATCTGAACCGTCTTCCTTTTGAACACCCATTTGCAACCAACGGGCTTCCATCCTTTAGGCAATGGTACAAGGTCCCATGTTTCATTTCTCTTAAGAGATGCAATTTCTTCATCCATGGCTATTTTATAGGACTTTGAATCATTCATACCAAGAGCCTCTTCTATAGATCTTGGCTCATCAATATTAGCATTTAATGCAAATATGCATCTCCAATCATTAGGAGAATACCCATACCTTTTAGGTGGCTTCCTTTGTCTAGTAGACCTTCAAACAAGATATGGTTCAGATTCTACTTCAACTTTAGGTACCTCTTCTTCCTCTGATGATTCAGAACTCATAGAGCTCTCCTCAACTTCTTGTCTTTCTAAGGAACTTGATTCAACTTTCTTTGATGTAGCGGATAGTTGAATCACATCTTCCTTTTCTTCTGTTTGTTTTGGTTGCACTGTAACATAAGAAGGCTTTGTTTCTCTAAAAATAACACTTGAATAGAATACCTTTTGTTTAACAGGATTTCAATCCTTGTATCCTTTCACACCATAACTATATCTAATGAAAATACATTTAACAAATTTGTTATCTGATTTTGTCTGCTTCTCCTTTGGCACATGAGCATATGCTTTGCAACCGAACACTCTCAAATCTCTGAGTGAAGGCTTGTGGCCCGACCATGCTTCCATTGGCATCTTATCAACAAGAGCTGATGTAGGAGATGTGTTTATCAGGTAGCAGGAAATGGCTATAGCTTCAGCCTAGAAATTTTGTTCCATTCCAACACTACTCAACATACTCCTAGCCTTCTCCATCAAGGTCCTATTCATTCTTTTTGCAACTCCATTCTGTTGTGGAGAATACAAAGTTGTCTTCTCTCTTTTAATACCACAATCTTTACAAAATGTGTCAAAATCATTTGCTCTGCAAGTAACTTTGATTCGGTAGACAAAGCACCCTTGGGTACCCAAAAAACCATGACCATCTTTTGAAAGAGAAACCCTCTCCTTTTCCAACTGAATAGTATTTTTCACAACCTTCTCATAAGTACTATTGCACTCAACTATGCATGCATCAAGCTAGTATAATGCACCCAATATGCTTCCTCTTTCTATCACCATAGAACCTCTCACCATGTTCACACATGATGCAGAAAACTGTACATGCACACTCATATCTATTAGCTTGCTAATAGATAAAAAATTCTTTTCTAATCTTGGGATATGCAAGACACCATCAAATCTTCTAATTCTACCATCATAAAATTTTACACGAATACTTCCATGACCAACAATATCAAGAACTGAGTCATCACCCAAATACATCTTAACACCATCAAAATTGTCATACTTACTAAACCAATTCTTATTAGGATTCATGTGGAAAGATGCACCTGAGTCTATCAACCATGCATTTTCACATGTATGAGTGGCCAAGGCTGCAATAAAAGAATCTCCATCTTCCTTCTCAGACTTAGAATCATAATCTTGCTTCTTCTTCTTCTTTTTATTTTCCTCTTTGTAGTCCTTTCGGAAGTGTCTGGGTTTTCCACAATTCCAACAGATTACCTTGGACTTACCAGAGTACTTTGATCTCCCCTTATTCTTGGACTTAGAACGGCCATGTTTCTTTTCATTCTTGCCTCTTTCTTTTGGTCTTCTTCAAACACTCAAAGTGTCTTTGGCATTCAAAGAGACCTTCCTTCTCATCTCCTCAGAAAGTAGAGAACCAACAACATCCTGCATCTTCAAGACAACATAAGTTCTCTCTATGGACATGACAAGGCTATCCCATGAGTCTGGAAATGAACATAGAAAAATTTGGCACCTTTCTTCTTCATCCATTGACACCCCAACATAGGTCAACTGAGTCACCAACATGCTAAAACTTTCTAGATGCTCATAAATTCATCCACCTTCTTCTATTCTCAAATAATACAATTTCTTCCTCAAGAAAATCTTGTTCACAAGTGATTTCTCTTGATCGATCTCACTTAGCTTCTTCTAAAACTTTAGATTCACAGTAGATTCTTCATGGACATTTATCAAAGTAGAGTCTGTAAGAAACAATCTAATGAGACCTTTAGCCTTTATGTTTGTCACATCAAATTGTGTAGCTAAAGTCAATTTTGTAGGCCTCAACATATTCTCATCCACCACATCCCATAGATCCTAATCAATCAATAGATCTTCCATCTTCATCTTTCACATCTCAAAATTTGTGCCAGAAAACTTCTCTACATAAATTCTCCCCGAAATGCTAGACATCTTTTCAATTCGGCAACAGAGAAATGAAATACTTTGCACAAGCTCCCACTCAAAGCTTGATTAGCTCAAAAAACCCTTTACCCAACAAATAGAGCCAAAACTAGCTAGACTCTGATACCACTTGTAAGGAAGTAAATGTGTGCAAAAATGCTTCCTACACTAATCTTGAGAGGACAGTTATGCAATTTTCAACTTAAATATCACAAAGATCTCAAGAAATGTACAATAAAGCATAATCAAAATAACAGTGAACACATAAGACAATGATTACCGTTGGGAAACCCTTTTGGGAGAAAAACCCCACCCTCCAAAACCCACACAAAGTATTATCAAATCAAGATGATTGTAATACACTTGCAATGCAAGTTCTTACAGGAGCACATCACCACAACTCAAACTCGAAGAGACTCCTTCTAGCAACCAGTCTTGCAAACATAACTCAATGACTCAAACACCTCCCTAAGCCCTCCTTTTATAGTGATTTTACAACTTAGAAACCACTTGTGGTTTTACAAAACCATGGGCTTAACCACCATGCCACATGTTGCCCATTTTTTACATTTACATTTCCAAGATGGAAAATCAACTAGCTTAAAATAGTAATCCCGTCCACAATTTTGTCCCATAGTTTAGACCCACATAAAAGACATAAAAAAAGTTAACTATGCTCTTAAAATGGCCCTCCAATATTCTACTATGGACATGGCACCTTTTTAACAATTCATATACATTTTTTCAATACATAAACATGTGGAAAACTACCACAAACAAATTCTTGAAATTTTCTGGAAAAAAGATTGCAAGATTGAGACACGTGTTCTCAACAACATTAATATCAAGATATAAACTTGCATTATCTCAACTAGTTATGATTATGACAATTTGGTTGCCATGCTTTAGGCATACCATAAGCTATCACTCCATGCCACACCTTGTCATACCATGTCAGCTTGTAGAAATTTAACATCAATGACAATCCAACGCCAAAAAAAACATGCATGTTTCATTTTGTTAGAGGCTACTCAAGAGCTCATAAATAGAGAAATGATCTTAAACAAATTGAACAAATCAACAATACTAGATTTTGGGACATACCAAGTACTTGGAATAATCTACTATCATGAAATATCCTAGCACACTAGGAACTTAAAAAAAATGTGCAAACCAAGGAGCATTAAATTTTTAAGGGCTACAAAGTACCAATGAAGGAATGAAGCATATGGCACTCACAAAATGTGAATTAAATTACGAAATTCCAACCAAAAACACCACATCACCATTAAATTAATCTTAAGGCTATTGAAACATCACTTGGTTTTTTAGTAAATTTGGAGAACATATTTAGATGGGGTTTAAAGGGAGATGACAATTGTGTACTCAAATAAGCATATCACTTGCAAATATAAGATCACTATACAAAGTTCTATGGATGCTATCATATAAAAATCCATTTTCGTATATCATGACAAGTTTCTACAAAAAAATTATTGATTTAATTCTTATAAACAATCTTCAATCAT
This sequence comes from Chamaecyparis obtusa, assembly GCA_027943335.1. Classification (NCBI taxonomy): domain Eukaryota; kingdom Viridiplantae; phylum Streptophyta; class Pinopsida; order Cupressales; family Cupressaceae; genus Chamaecyparis; species Chamaecyparis obtusa. The sequence goes on along the minus strand of BSBK01007998.1, from coordinate 597,231 downwards.
CATCCTGTAAAATTGCAAAAAATAGATGAAAACACATTGAATTATGTTGATTTATATTTTTAGATGTGTCATTTTTGTGGAGAATGACCAAAAGTCCTATCTCCAAAATGAAAATTTTAGTGTAGTGATTCCATTTGACATGCCCAAGTATCCATTTGAAATATCCATCTTAGATTGACAACATTTCAAAGTTCACTTAGAAGATGGCACTATTTTTCACAAGATGGGTAAAAAAATTATTAACACAAAAGAGAGATACAAAGAAAAAATGGTCAATGGTTTTACAAAGAATAACCAATTACACATTTCTATCCTCCAGAATTAATTGTTCTAACATATGAGATAAGTCTAGAGATAAATGTCTTGTATCTGCAACATCACAACTCTACATTCATTCATAAGGTGCTTTTCTTATTACCTTTTGACTACCAAATATTGATTTCAAAATGTATGCTTACATTTGAGCATGTCCAATGAATCTTCAAAGTTTAATAAATTATTCAGGATTTAATTTGAACTATTAATCTTAATGGAAGATCTTTATCCACAAAGTCATTTTAGCTATCCAATACAAAAGCACAAACTTTAGGCTGAAACCTCTTCCGATAAGAACCAAAGACTTAAGATTCCCCAAATTCACTTTACATAGATCCATCTATTTTTTTAATTTATCTTTATATATTCTATCCCATATATATTTATACTATAATACTAATATACATATCGGTGCACCTAACCTTATCCAAAGATTGTTTCCTCTTAACTAGACTATGATCTTGCTTCTCTTAGTCTAATTTTAACCCTATAAAATTCTAACTTAAAATTTCTATTATAATTGAACTATGAAGCCTCTTGAAAATAAACTCTATATTTAATATATTTATAATTCAAATGTAACTGATTTTCAACATCATTTTCATAAATCGGTTACATCATACAATCTTTTAATATTGGTAATATCATAAGACCATAAAGGAACCCAAAAAGAAGACAAAAAAACACAGCAGTACAAAAATTCAGGACCTGACTGGAGAGAATAATTTCATTCTTTATAGATTTTACCAACCAAGATTTGGAAAATTTTGTGTATTATTTTTTTGAATGCCAAGCACACTAAAACGATGTCCAATTTTGTAGCCTTATAAAGCATTGCATAAGAAACCAAATCAAAAGATTTGACTGAACAAAGGATTTTGTGAATATAAAACTGGTATATGGGTGTAAAACTTGAGGTCTAGTACCTTTGACAATGGAGTGTATTGGTAATGGAGATGCAAAAATAGTGGAGGAGCAGTCTCCAGTTGAGGAGGTTACCTTGACAGTTCATGTAACTAATGACCCTTCTTTGCCTGTCACAAATTTTCGAATGTGGATTTTGGGAATCCTATTTCAATTCTTTCTTTACCTATAGAACCCATCCACTCACTATATCAACCATTTTTGCACAAATTTTAGTTTTACCTATCGGAAGATTCATGATAGTTTCTCTTCTAGAGAAGCCAATGAGGGTCCCTTTGATTGGTTGGGAATTATCTCTCAATCCAGGTCCTTTCAATATAAAAGAGCATGTCCTAATTACAATTTTTTCCAGTGATGGTGCTGCATTTGGAGGTGGAGATGACTTCTCAGTTGGAGCTATCAATGTCATGAAATATTTCTACCACAAGAATATCATCTTTGTAGAGGCATTAATCATAGTCATAACAACACAAGTATGTTATTCATGCATCACAATTTTCTAGAGTTTTGTTCGGTGGGTGTCACAGAGTTTTGGTTTTCAACTAGTAAAGCCTAGGTCTGAGGACTCAAATGCTAACTTACACCTATTATAGGATGCTAGGGTTCATTTCCCAAAGTGAATTTTCTTTCAACTAGGTTATAGCAGCATACTAGCCACTCTTAGTTGCACATAGAATATGAAACTAAATGGAAAATGGGTATTTACATGTGTGAGAGAATCCTTGGGAAAGTAAATAGTAATTATATAATTGATATTAATGTTTCTTGATAAGTAGTAGTTATTTTCTATAGCAAGCCAAATTATGACATTGCTATCAAGATTCAATTGTGTAGTTTTTGAGTCAAACTCTTTGCTCCATGTTTCATGTGTGGTGGTTTAGATGAATGCATATCTCACAAGAATGAATCATACACCTAGCACTCATTGCATCTATGATGCAGGAGCATCCTAGGATTCTTGGCAATGCTATATCAACCAAAGATATGTTTGTCTTTAAAGGTAGATTGTTGGTTTTGATCGTGGTTTGATGGTATTCTTGCTCGGTTTGGGAGACCGGTTGCTTGGTTTCTATAGTTGTCGGGGTGCTTGGTCTCTGAAGAATGCTCGGTAGCTAAAGGCATTGGTTTCCTGATGTTCAATGATAATTGTGTTTCTTGGTCATGCTCAGCATGGTCAGTTGACTAGCGCTCGGTTATTTCCTCTGTTGCTTGGTGTTCTTGCTTACCGACTGGAATTGTTGGATGAATCGGCTTAGCTGACTGGTGCATTTAATTTGGGTTGCTCTCCTCGAGTTATGGATTGACCATTGGATGTGTGGGGACCTAGATCTGGCATGTTTCATTCTTCTATGTGGATCAGATGACTATTGGGGCCATCTTGGAGAGTTCATTTTTTGGTAAGGCTATTTGAGAGCCGACTGATGTTTTGGTATTTAATATTTGTATATCCTGTTGAGCTGACTTGTGGCTAGGATTTAGTATTTATGTAGGTGCTTAGCTGAATGGTAGGGGAAGCTCTTTGGGGGTGAAGAAAGTTAGTAGCCTGGGAGATTAGGAATAGGAAGATTGCTTGGAAGTTTGAGTACAAGTTCAGATCTTTCCTGGGTGCCTACCAGTGTTTTGTGTGTTGCAGACCTGGGCTAGCTGAATACTGATGTTGTGGAGAAGATTTGGATCCTATGAGATCTTGTAGACTGATAATTTCTTTGTATCTAGCTATAACCAGGAAGGCCTTACAGCCTGGCACATTGCTTGTAATTGGTGATTTGATGAATAAAGACTTCTATTTCATTTCAGATCTGTGGTTGTTGTTGTGTTTTCTACTGCATATTGGTTTGGCTGCAAGGTCGGTCTGTCCTTAATTGGATTCACCAACCTTGACTACATCAGGTGGTATCAGAGTGAAGTTTGTTCCTATTTTAGCAAAGTCTATTCCTGTTGGAGCCAAGTGAATCTTGTGTGTCTGTATCTAGATCATGATTTGAAGATGCCTCCGAGGAGAAATTGTGAGATGTCAGAGGAAGAGGTTGTTGGAGAGTTCAGTCTTGATGATTTTAGGGCTTTGTAGAAACAAGTGCAAGACCTACAAGAGGAATTAAAAAAGAAAAAGAGGACTACCTTGAAAGAAGATAGTGATGATGAATCTGAAGAAGAAGATCCCTTTGAAGAAGTTGTAGAAGAAGCTAGAGATCCATAGGAGAACCAAATTCTAAAAGCTATGTCTAAAATTGGAAAGAGACCTAAGATTGAAGTTTCTACATTTGTTGGAAGCCTTAGACCTGAGGAATTGATTGATTGGATCAATGAGATTGATGAATACTTTGAATATGAAGAAATAGAAGATCTTGATAGAGTTAGATTTGCAAAGACTAAGTTGAAGGGTCATGCAAATATTTGGTGGAGAGAAGTTCTATTGGAAAGAGGTAGAAGAGGAAAAGAAAAGATCACTAAGTGGAACTGAATGGTTGATAAGTTGAAGAAGCAATTCATTTCAGTGGATTATGAATTGGAAATGTTTAAGAAGATGCAAGCTTTGAAGCGCACTAACAAATCGGTATAGGAGTATACTGAAGAGTTTTACAGACTCCTAATTAGGACTGGTCATTCTGAAGCTGATAAAGAAAAGGTTGCTAGGTATGTATATGGCTTGAGACCTAGTATTCAAGAAGAGTTACTTACTGTGTGGATGACAACAATCGGTGATGCATATCAGATGGCATTGAAGATTGAAGAGAAGCTGAAAAAGAAGTTTGAAGGTAGACAGAATAGTAGGAACTGAGGTGGTAAGACTGGAGAGATAGTTGTTGAAGGTAATGTGATAGAGAACCCTAAGCCTGATGTTGGATCTAGCAGTGGGCAAGTTACTAAGAATGCTGGATAGAGAGGAAGGTGGAAGAATGAAATCACTAGTACTTGTTATAACTGTGGTGAAGCTGGTCACGGAAGTTGGCAGTGTCCTAAGAAAAGAGTTGCATTAGTTGTTGAAAAAGACATTGAGAATGTTCTAGAGAAAGGTGAATGTCTTGTCACTAGAAGGTTAGCTACATGCATCTCTAAACTTGTGCAAAGGATAAATTTGTTCAGAACCAGATGCAAGTGCAAAAACAAGGTATGTAATGTCCTAGTTGATGGTGGCAGTTCTAAGAACTTTGTTTCAGAAGAGATGGTTAGTAAATTGAATTTGGAAAGGAGGAAGCATCCTAATCCTTATCAAATTAGTTGGATTCAAGATGTTTCTAAGGTTTGAGTTGAAGAGAAATGCTTGGTTAATTTCAAGATTGATCTTACCATGATGAGATATTGTGTGATGTGTTGCCTATCGATATTTGTCATCTGTTGCTCGGTAGACCTTGGTAGTTTGAAAGAAATGTGTTGTTTGAGGGTCGTGCTAACACTTATGTGGTTAGGCATGAAGGAGCTCGGCATAAGCTGATACCTTTACAGGAGATAGGGGTTAGGGGATGTGGAGTTATCAGGTGTTTTCCTTATAACAAACCTTAGGAGCATGAGGTTGATGAACCTATTCCTATTAAGTCTAGTTTGAATGACAAGAAAAATGAGATATCTGAAGAGTTTGTTGAGATTAAGAGATAGATGGTCTTTCTGATAGAGATTATTTAGCAGATGGTGACATTTATGACATAGAGAGATGTAGATGATACAGAATTGATTGAGGAGGATGAACCTTACTGAGGCACTGCTTTGGTCGGTAGTGGTTAGAGTCGGTTGCTATCAGTTGTAGACTAGAAAGATAAGAAAAATGGAAAGCAAAAGAACTTTCTACATGAGATAGTGAATGAAGTGAAGACTGCATGGGATGAAGGACAAGAGGAGATATGAGTGAACAGATTTGACATACCTATTCTGATTCCCTTGAGGCATTCCTAATTTCCTTATGAGAAAATCTTTTCTTACCTAGGGTGTCTGATGCAAGAGCATCCTAGGATTCTTGGCAATCCTATATCAACAAAAAATATGTGTGTTTAAAGGTAGATTGTTGGTTTTGATCTTGGTTTGATGGTATTCTTGCTCAGTTTGGGAGACTAGTTTCTTAGTTTCTATGGTTGTCGGGGTGCTTGGTCTCTAAAGAACACTTGGTAGCTGAAGGCATCAATTTTTTGATGCTCAATGATAACTATGTTGCTCAGTCATGCTCGACATGGTCAGTTGACTGGCACTCAGTTATTTCCTCTATTGCTCGGTGTTCTTGCTTACCGACTGGAATTTTTGGATGAATCGGCTTGGCCTACTAGTGCATTTAATTTGGGTCATGCTCCGTGAGTTATCAATTGACCATTGGACATGTGGGGACCTAGATCTGGCATTTTGTATTCTTTTATGTGAACCAAATGACCGTTGGGGCCATCTTGGAGAGTTTGTTTTTTTTGTAAGGCTATTTGAGAGTTGACTGATGTTTTGGCATTTAATATTTATATATCATGTTGAGCTGACTTGTGGCTAGGATTTAGTATTTAAGTAGGTGCTTAGCTGAATGTTAGGGGCAGTTCTTTGGGGGTGAAGAAAGTTAGTAGCCTGGGAGCTTAGAAATAGGAAGATTGCTTGGAAGTTTGAGTATAAGTTTAGATCTTTCCTAGGTGCCTACCATTGTTTTGTGTGTTGCAGACCTAGACTAGCTGAATACTGATGTTGTGGAGAAGAGTTGGATCCTTGTAGACTGATAATTGCTTTGTATCTAGTCGTAACCGGGAAGGCCTTACAACGTAGCACATTGCATGTAATCAGTGATTTGATGAACAAAGACTTCTATTTCATTTTAGATATGTGGTTGTTGTTGTGTTTTCTATTGCATATTGGTTTGGCTGCAAGATTGGACTGTCCTTAATTGGATTCACCAACCTTGACTGCATCAATCTAGGTGATGCTCCAAAAGGAAAAGTTTTGAGCCTACTCGAGAAGTCACACATCTTGGTAATACTCCAGCTCAAAGTCAACTTAACTATTGAGAATAATATTTTTCATCAAACATGTGATAATCAAGAAATCATCAATTACAAATTGAACAATTTTTCACTTCTTTGAATCAGCAAATTTTGTTCGTATTTTATAGGCTATTTGTAAACACCAAACAATTCAGCTATTGATTATAATTTTTTTCTGATCAAATGATACATAATCACTTTTACACTTGGATAGAATTTAAAATTAGTATTGACTATTTGACGATTGAATCATTTTATATTTACGCAGAACTTGTTTTATATGCATTCATTCTAACATTAATGCAAATCTTAGGTTATGGGTGGGTTGGATGGCTGCAAAAATATTTACTAGAACCAACACATATGTGGTGGCCCTCCAACCTATTATAGGTCTCTTTGTTTAGGTAAGTAGGAAGAATGTGTTTTACAAGTTAATTTTTAAAGATAACTTGCAATGCATTTTACTCATCAATCTATTTATTCAAACAACTATGGTTTTTAAATGTGATGTTTTGAACCATATCTCACTTACCAAATAGTAGTTTTGGAGCTTACATTGCTTAGAACATTATGTGGGTATTGGTTTGATTTGAGAAAGGGTTTTTTTAATTTTGTACCAAATGCATTTGACTAAACATTTTGAATAGTGTCATTCTAAATGGTTTCTAAAATATTTTTAATCAAACAAAGACTTTTGTGGTAATACCAAACTTTTCATCATCTCTATTTTGAACATTGATATTAATTTAGAACAGAGAAATAGAGCATGTCTAGTAATTAACACCCCTCTTGATATGTCTTAGAGGACTAGTGATCCAAATTTTTTACCATTATAGTTAGATATTTTGATGCCTGACACATTTAAGCTGAAAATGATACATCTAGATTGTTGTATTTTAGAGAAATTTTGTTGATTATTTGCCTCCAGGCATAGAAATAGAAGATTGGTAGTGTTTCTCATCTCATGGGCATGAACCAATGTAATAATTTTGTAATTTGTGAAGTAAAATTAGAGTTATGTTTTCATTAGTAAGAAATGAACTCCTTTTTAAGGCATTGATAATACACACTCTCCAAGTAGTCTTTCAATAAAGAGCTTCCATGAAATTACCTATCAAACATAAGTATCAACTCCAAGCTTGTGGCTTATTTACCATAATTTCTCATTATTTTAAGATGGTGTATGATAACTTCATCATTTAGTTTAGAGTATCATTATACATCCTCCCCTTAGGCTTTGTTTCCCTTGAACTATAGATGGAAAAACTTGAAATCATGTTTAATGAAAAGTATTAGTATACATGGTATGATTATTCTTTAAAGGGTACTAGCTCAAGGGAAGAGCACCTGCTTTACAAGAATAAGGATGGTGATTCATTTCCATCGTACCCTAATATGACTAAATCTATGACTAAATTAAAGACTATAGTAATAATTAAAGTAATGACTAAATTAATGATTAAATATATGACTATATATATGACTAAATAAATGACTAAGTATATGACTAAACAAATCACTACTATAACTAAATTAACAACTAAATCAATGAATAAATCAAAGACCAAATAAATGAACAAATAAATGACTAAAATAGTTTAGTCATAAATTTGGTCATGAGATAATGACCGACAATAAACTACTAATGGTCACGTGACCAAAATTAGTCATTTATATGCAATTTTTAGTAGTTTATTTAGTCATATATTATTATTTTTGTACTAGTGTATGATAAGACCAAGGTTGTGTTGGAAAAATGGTCAATGCTCTTGTCGAGATTCATGACATGGCTTAACCACCTCCTGTATCTTCTATAAGTCTAGTGGTTGTATCGGGCATTAACAGGTTGATATTTTGGTGCAACGCCAACCACTACTTCTAACATGTGGTATCAGATCTTGGTCATGGGTTTGAATCCCCTTGGGTAATGCTGAGGGGGATATTGTTGGGAAAATTTTCAATGCTCCCCTTAGGATTCGTGACATGGCTTAACCACCTCTTGTGTCTTCTATAAGTCTAGTGGTTGTATCGGGCATTGATAGGTTGATCTTTTGGTGCAACGACAACCACTACTTGTAACAGGTTTCACTTTGAATTAGAGGAAGAAAGAAGATAATATCAAAGACAATTTATCGAAGAGAGATTTGTAGACATCAACAATAACAAATAATAAAAATGAGTCGTTGGGAATTATAGAAAAGGTACTTAGTTGCTGGGAAGGTAATGTCGTTGCTTATCACCCTGCTTCACTAATTAAGAAGGTTAACGTCAAGTTCAACTTGTCCCACCCAACCCCAGTTAATATAGTTGCGAGAGGCCCTATACTATTCTATGGGGCCAAACATAACAACATATAATAACACACAATCATGTTGGTAGACAAAGGTCTACTAGAAGAAGGGCATAACTAACAACAAAATAATTGGAAATTGAAAAAAATTGTCAAAGAACCTCTGAACAACTCCCCCTCTTCAAAATGATGAAAGATGTGAAGGGAAACAAGGTGATCTCCAAATAAGTGAGGGGTATAACCATCCACCTAATATAAATATTTATTTGGATCTCAAAAATTTTAGAAACACCACAAGATGCAAATCAATTACAAATGAATGTTGATGTGGAAGGTACTATGGAAAACATGCCAAGCCAAAATGGTATGTTTCAGTTTGAATTTAGAAGATTTCAAATGCAGTTTAGACATCAGATAGATAGTTTGAAGACTCTAAATATGTGTCATGTTTGTCAATAATAATATCTCAGATTAAAATTATATTGCACATATGAAGGTCCTATATGCAATAGACCATTTTCCAATCATTATTGTTCATAGAAAGCATCAATGTGGCACGCATTATAACTTAATGTAAATAGGGATCGTGCGTATAGAGAATTAAAATAAAAAGTAGATAATGAACCCTTTTATGTAGATGTTAGAATTGATGAAGCTTCTCTCAATGAATTGCTAAGAAATTTTGATGATAATTTTTTTAATAGATTGAAGACAATGCACATAGAATTTGATTCTGATGCAAACAAAGTCATTTTTGTGTGTCCACTCATGGAGATAGATGAGGGTAATATAATTGAGCACACAACATCTATGGCTTCAAGACCATGTAATTCTCAAAGAGAAATACAATTAATCCATGCATGGATTAACAATCTTGATAGAATTTCATTTGCATTAATTGAACGACCAGCTATAGGTGCATCACCTACCAACAAATATGTCACATTGAGATTGTTGGATAGTGAACTTCCAACATTATTTCCTAATGGAAGATGTGATTGGTTAGAGCCAAGAATGACATGAGTTCATCTTCAGGAATTTTTCGATCATCTGTTGCGGTATAGCGATCATCGCTTTGGTAAACATCCAAGATTTAGGTATTTCATGATGAACATGATAATGAGACATCGTGCACAAAATTCATTAGTTGTATTTGTAAAATGAAAATTTCAAGACATGCCAATTACCATCAATGAGCTACGTGAACATATGGAAAATATGCTAAATAATAATCTGGCAAATAGGTTGATGCAGTTTGGAACAAGTCTAAGAGGCACGAGATCATATGGGGCTAAATGTAAAGTGGAATTAACATACTTTCTTTACCAAATTGGGACTCCTACAATTTTCCTCACATTAAGTGGAATGGATATGCAGTGGCTTGATTTTCATGTGTTGATGCTATGAACACTGCCAATTGATCCACGAGAGGCTAAAAATGGAGAAGAAAAAATATTATTGACTACCCTCATATTGTTGCACATTACATGCATTTAAGGCATACAATGATTAGAAATAAAATACTTGAAAAGGGTATGAAATTCAAAGACTTTTGGTGTAGATATGAGTGGTAACATAGGGGTTCACCTCATGTGCATGATTTTCTATGGCTGGAAGGAGCACCAAACATGGACACTATTGATTGGTCAAATGAGGAGGAATGAAAAAAGTGTTGAGAGATATTTTAATTCCATTATTCATGCATGGAATCGTAGACATGATCCCTATCAAAGAAATATATACATGTATGTTTAAAGTAATTTGATCACATATATCACTATAAAATCATGCTTACAATATGCATATTATGATATATTTAATAAAATAAATTAACCACAATCATTTTTAGGCTTTCCAACATTTTGTTCAACATCCATGTCTCACAAATACTACATAACTAGCACTAATGGATATCGGCCATGAATATGAAGAGATATTGAATGAAACATGGTCTGTAAGGAGGGTGCATGCCTACATAAAAATTGGGGAAGAATGGTTTGCAGGTAATTGTTTCATCAATTAATAGTATCTCTAATGTGAAAGATAAATCCCTTCTTCTATCTCTGATAAACTTCTTCAATGAAAATCAATACACAAATGATAAAATAGAAGCGTAAAGCATTACCCTCTTCTTTGTTGTTTTAAAATCTGCCTGCAAGCTATAAAGCATTAAGCATAGAAGCATTAAGCATTAAGCATAGAAGCATAAATCATTACCCTCTTCTTTCTTAGTTTTTTAATCCTAAGGGTTTTTCCACTATAAATACTATTTACTATGTTCTTTCTACATAGCTTGTTCATATTTCATAAGTATATGTTATAATTGTAAAAATTAAAAAGGACAAGTTTTTAAGTAACCACTAATTCACCCCCCTCTCAGTGGTATTTGTATTCCAACAAGTGGTATAAGAGCAAGGTTCCCTACATAAGTTTAACAACTTTGGGTAGATTTTGGTTGATTGGAATACTTATCTAGAATGGCTCATGATAACTCTTCAAAGGTTCCTATATTGATGGATCAGATTATGCTTTTTGGGAAGTTATGATGCAAACATATTTTTTATCTATTAATGTTGATGTTCAAGCTTCAGTTGAAAATGGTTATAATGTTCCTAATACTTTACCTACAGATCCTAATGAAAAGAAGAAGTATGAAATTAATATGAAAGCTAAATTTTCAATACTCAATGTCCTTTCTTCTATCTCTAATAAAATTCTGCAATGAAAATCAATACACAAATGACAAAATAGAAGCATAAAGCATTACCCTCTTCTTTGTTGTTTTAAAATCTACCTGCAAGTTGTTCGGTCTATAAAGAATTCCACACAAATCCTATAACTTCTCTCTGAATACCCATCCTTTATTTTAGAGGAATGTATCCCCTACTTATAAACCAAAAAAGTTGACATTTGTGAGGCAGTTAGATACCCCAAACTTCAATTAGACCAAAACTGCTCAAAATTGCTAAAATTGTCATAGAATTTTGTAACTTCTTTTGATAAACAGATTTTATCTCTTTCCATACATGTAGTATACAAAATCTAACAACAACCCATTTTAGATAATTCACTGTCCATTCCAAAAAGGTATTATGGTTAGGGTATATCAGCTTACTAAGTCTATCGACTTTCACATAGACCAAAACTATTTTTTTATAACCGTTTTCTTAACCAATGTGAACATTAAGTATTAATTCTATAAAACTTAAGTTTATGTCTTGAATATGATTTGAACAATATCGAAGGACATCAAATAATAAAATTTCATGATTTTAACCATACCATATGCCAATTATAATTGCATGGATGTATTATTGACATCAATGACAACATTCAAAGACCAAATACCAAAAGTTCAACAAACTATTAAGACAACTTAATCAAATGATATACTTATTTGTCTTTGTTTTAGGTATAATGCTCCTTGACCATTAAATTTGGGTGGATCCAAGGTATATGAGGATAGAGAATTAGGTGAAAGAAAATTTGAGCCAACAATAAATGATGATAGAGTTAACACACATAATTGGCACATACTGCAATTGTGGAGGGAAAATATAGGTTGACAACCTATTCTTTCAAAACATAAAGTTATCAAATGTATTGTGAAGTATATAGTAAAATTTTAGAGAATCTCTAAAACATATCAAGAAATGTTGATGTGTTTGTCAAACCTAGAAAATCCTGATGATTTAGTTGCACGTGTATACAGAAAGATTCTCATAGACACTGTTATAGAAAAAGATATTGGAGCTCAGGAAACATGTTATATATGATGTTAGATCTTCCATAGGTGGCTCAGAGTAGTAGAAGGTTTGTTAATCTAAATGTCTCATGTGAAGTTTTTAAACTTTTAGTAGTGAATAATGAGCATAATGATGAACAATACACAAAATATTTTGTAGAGGGATATAAAACAAGACCACTTTATCGATGAAATGAGATTCATTGGTCAAAACTTGTTAGAAAATATAGATTGTTGACTAAAAAAAGCATTCCCATAAAGTGTTGACATTAATTTTACAGATATACCTTTCATTGATGTTAATTATTATATTTATGTGGAAAAATATTTATTAACATAACCCATATACACTAACTTCATATGATATTGGTAGATGGTTTGAAAATAATTTATCATGACTTTATTTCATGTATATCTATTATTTTGGTTTGTGATCTGGGCGAGTTACCTCCACTCTATGATAAACTGGTATATGTTAGCCATGGGGACGTATCTAGTTACTGGGGAAAGAATTCAAAACAGTGGTTACATTAGATAAAATATTTATGAAAGATGGAGAAAACATCCATCAAAAATGATTTCATCATCTCGTGACAAATCTTAGAGATGTAGAACCAAAAATAGATGACTAGAAATTGCTTATGATGAGAACCCCTGTAAAGTTAGATGTTGCAAATAATGATGAGTTTGACAAGACAGTGTATTTTTTCTCAACAAAAGAAAATTTGTATAACCATAATATGAGGATGTTGTACTCTTTCAGAGATCTCATTGCACGTAATCTTCTAATTAAGGCAAGGAATGGTAATACAATTGAAGATTGTTCAGGGGATGAATTTGATCTAGAGTTTTTGTTCAGTAAGGATTCAAGGGTGACGTTGATTACAAATCTTTGGATACAAGCCACTCTTGTCAATGGAGCATTGAGATATATCTAGAATATTGTGTACATATCAGGATGTGGTCCCACTAAACCACCAACATATGTCATAGTTGAATTTGATAATTATTTGGGAACACCATTTGATGACCATCATCCAAAATTAGTTCCAATAGCACCAATACAGAGGGAAAGAACCTTTCAATTACTATTAAGGTTGGCATGGGCTTTAATAATTCATAAATCTCAAGGACTAACTCTTTTAAAAGCCACAAATGATATAGGCTCAATAGAAAGAGTAGGACTAACATTTGTAGTTGTATATCTTGTGTAAAGTCTCTACAAAGCTTGAGAATAATGTCACCATTCACATATGACCGCTATGAAAAAATGAAAAGTGAGAAACAACTTTCCAATAGAAAATTAGAAGAAATCAAACTCAGATGTCTTGAAAATCAATGATGTACTCTATTGATATATTTTTAAATTTCTATTAAGAAAAACATTATTGATTATTCTCCTACTTTATGTCAAAATTATGCTCAATTATTGTTAAGAAGTAAATTAGTAGAAGATATTTGGAAATTATATTCACTTTTACTTCAATGTGTATTAATAATCAAAATCATATCATGTTTCGATACCCATATTTTCATTAATTTAAATAAAAATAGTTTCACACATTAATACGTACTATTTCACTATAAGTAACATGTAAAGTTCCAAATTACAATGCAACACGATTACTTAAATATTATTTTTATTTCTTATGGTTGTTAAAATGGTTTTTCTCACATTTCATCATACTAATTTAGCTATTATCTTATTCTAAACATTATTGATTTCAAATATATTTCCTCTAATTAACTATAATTTTATTCTAATTATTTCTATATAATGATGTTTGTTTAAAAGTTTACAATATACCATTCAAGTTATGGCTTCCTCTAACAAAGATTCAGACATCAATTTTATGAGCTCGACTACTTTGGTGGCCTCAAATGATTACTTCAGGAGTGAATTTGAAAAGCATTTACAAATAAATGTAGAATCATGCACAAATATAATCAAAGATATGGAGAACACATTGTTATCATTTAACTTTTTTGAAGATCTAGAAATAATGCAAGTGGAAGATGTTGCAAAATTTGTGCGCGAGACATATGCAAAGTAGATGATTTTTTGTCAATGATGAAAGAAGTCTACTATGATCATTGTTCAAATAAAGGTCGCAATACAATCTTAATCATTAAAGAACATGTGATGTACTTACATAATTATGGATAAACATTTTGTATATAGTTCATTCTTATCTTCACTTTCACACTTCTTACTTCATCTAAATAATTGTATTGGGACTAATATTTCCCCTTTCATCTATGTAAGTTCCATGAACAAGATAAAAATAAATTATTTTCACTATTCAAGTGATGTTTACAAATATACTTGCAAGGTTTTACAACATGTATTATTGAACTCTATATTTCTAATATTAATGGATTTCAAGAAAATGTGCCATAAAAAGGATACCTTTAATGTGTGTTCCAAATAAATGCGAAAAATAAATTACAAAGGACATCTCACAAACATGTTGGGCTCTAAATTTTGTATAAAACCCATATGCTAATTCTAAGCATAATTCTAATCCAAACAATAATATTCATCCTAACTGTAACCATTATTTTGATAAAATTAATGCAAAGCATAAACTTGAGTTATACATACCATAACAAGTTAAGATTTAGTAACACTATATGCTATCATTCACAATAACCATAATTAGCATTAACTAAAACTTTAATTCTAACCCTAACTCTATTACTAAGTATTATTTTAATCCTAACTATAATACCTACATCACATCACTAAATCTAAGCATAACTATTAGAATTAGTAATCTTTCCTTGGTTGTTTTATTTGAGGATAAACCAAGCACTAATACATTTTGGGCCATTTTGCGACGGCTATGTGTCGCAATTGCGACAGCTATGTGTCGCAATAGCAACACCCATAGACGTCGCTATTTTTTAGTCGCAAATTGCGACGTCTATGGGTCTCCGTCGCAATTGCGACACCTATCCGTCGCAATGTGGCTAAGATTTAAGAAGCGGCATGGCCGTCGCCCCCCCGTCGCATGGCTTCGGAGGGCCGTCGCAATCGCGACGGACCTCCCAAGCAATTGCGACGGGCGCCTGCATCGCCTTGCGACGGGTTTCCGTCGCAATTGCGACGCCCGTGGGTGGATTAAAAAAAAAATTTAATTTAATACATTGCTTATGAACCACATTAATGCTTTTTTCTTTCAACAAATGAGGACAGCCACTGTAAAGACAACATGATAATGTACACTCACTGTAAGGACAGTCACAAATGAGGACATCTCACAATGACTGTCCCTAGTGTAATTGCCACTATTCAGCCACATTAATGCTTTTCTTCTTCAACAAATGAGGATAGTCACTGTAAAGACAACATGATAATGTACACTCACTGTGAGTGTACATTATCATGTTGATAATGTACACTCACTGTGAGTGTACATTATCATGTTGTCTTTACAGTGACTATCCTCATTTGTTGAAGAAGAAAAGCATTAATGTGGCTGAATAGCAATACATTCAAGTGGCAATTACACTAGGGACAGTCACTGTGAGATGTCCTCATTTGTGACTGTCCTTACAGTGAGTGTACATTATCATGTTGTCTTTACAGTGAGTGTACATTATCATGTTGTCTTTACAGTGTCAATATATGCATTATTACTTAAACTGAAGAGTACTCTAAATAATATGTCATTGTGGAGTTCTGATTGCTTCCAATTTGATATACGCTTGTTCTAATTATGTATCCAGCATCATGTAAGAAAAGTTGATGCTTTTAAATAGATTCATTTAGCCATGAAATGCCTGTGCATGTTACATACAAGATTCCAAGGCCCAAAACTGATTACTCATTATAATTCATGTACAGAATGATAATCAACCACAACGAGGCATGCGTAGGCGCTGCTTAGATTTTGAGGCATCAGAAGCTCGTAGAAGAAACTTGACCAATGGCTCATGGAATGCAACAAACTTATTGCCTAAAACAGGAGCATTGGTAACCACAGATGATGGTTTTGAAAAGAACACTTCACCATCAATGTCACGTGAGGGAACTGCAATTTCTGATGGCAAGTAACTTGTAGTATATAAGAGAGATGCAGGTACAGATGCTGGGAATACATTGCTAATGAACCACATTAATGCTTTTTTCCTTCAACAAATGAGGACAGTCACTTTAAAGACAACATGATAATGTACACTCACTGTAAGGATAGTCACAAATGACGACATCTCACAGTGACTGTCCCTTGTGTAATTGCCACTTGAATGTATTGCTATTCAGCCACATTAATGCTTTTCTTCTTCAACAAATGAGGATAGTCACTCTAAAGACAACATGATAATGTACACGGGCTGTAAGTGTACATTATCATGTTGTCTTTACAGTGACTGTCCTCCTTCAAGTGGCAATTACACAAGGGACAGTCACTGTAAAGGCAACATGATAATGTAGAGAAACATTGTCATTTGTATTTTCAACAGTGCCGAGAGAGATTCCCTCCGCGAAATCACAGCTACAATTTCTGAGTACGTTGGGTTTATTTTTCTTTTGCCATTATTATGTAATTTGGTATTCAGCTGTTACAGAGCTAAAATACCCAGAAATGAGGACATATCTGTGTTGAATTTATTGTTAGCGGCTCTGGTTATTTAGAAGTTTAATTTTATTTGTTCATCTTTCAAGCACAAACGTTTTCTGGACCGTAACATCTTCATTGTTTCGGGTATGCAATGAAACAGCCGTAACTTACAACTACCTTCACGGTACTTGTGTACATTATCATGTTGTCTTTACAGTGACTGTCCTCATTCAAGTGGCAATTACACAAGGGACAGTCACTGTGAGATGTCCTCATTTGTGACAAGGACAGTCACACGAGGACATCTCACAGTGACTGTCCCTTGTGTAATTGCCACTTGAATGTATTGCTATTCAACCACATTTATGGGCCCGTTTGGACCCCAGCACACAGTAGCATCTACAGAGAAGAATATCCCAGGTGTAACAAGTTGTAAGAATATACCAACAGTTCTAAGAAGTTCCCTAGCACATAGTAGCATCTACAGAGAAGAATATGGGTCAACGAGGTTGACTTCAAAGCCATGCAATCTAATGGTAATAGTAATATCATAATTTGACATACTATCAGAAATACTTCCTAAATAGACTATTTAATCTTATAAGAGATGGATTCATGAGAACTATTATTTATGAAATATGAGTCAATGACTTTAATTAAAAAAATTACACAATCTAATTCTTGTAAAAATATCAAAATTTGACACATTGAAAATACCTTCCAAAAGTATCGTTAATTGATTAATATGAATCACTACTCATGAAATATAATTTTATAAACCTAATCTAAAAACTACACAATAAAAATCTTAATAGCAATATTGTAAGAAACTATTCCCAAAAGCAAGCCTAATAAAATTTGATGAAAATAATTTTTGTTTCACTCAACTTTGACATTCACAACTTCCTCTTTTATTATAATAAGAAAAAAAATGTCTTTTTAGATATACCTCATGAACCATACTCGAATAATCTATCATTTTTCTTCTCAAAAACATATTTGCAGAGCCTGCTTCTTTTACTTGTTTGTACTTTTATCTCTCTGATGGAAAGGGTTCCTTCAGGACACATTTTTCCAAGTTCACTGCTTGAGATATTTGAGGAGGGTTCCCCTGCTTGAGTATCCATCCAACCCATATTCGAGTAGTTCTACAATTGCACAGTCTAAATTAATAATACTGACAATTGAATGACGAATGATGATACATAGAATTGATATAAACTAATCCTAAAAACACTAAAACATTATTAATATATTTATATTTCATAAATAAAATTGATATAAAAGATTTGGAAAGATACATTAAAAAATAGAAAAACAGTAATTTATAATAGAAGGAAACTTAAATTGCTATTTAAAAAAAAAACAAGAGTCTTAAATCTTATCATTTTGTTTCATTATCATCCATAAGTACACACCTCTAGCATAATAATTATATTTTACCACCCATAAAATGAAAAAAAGATTTTCACAAGAGAAATTGAAGCTAGATTATAAAAATGAACCATCTTATTGGAAACTGGAACTGTTATCATACCCAAAAGGACTACAAAATTTCACCTTATCATACCCAGATTGTTGCTTTGCCTGGCGGAGGGAAATTTGATCAGTAAAATTGACACAGAGTATGTTGTCTCCATTGTCATGCTGGATAACAAAACACCAACTTTAATGGGCATGTATTGTCCCTTGTGTAATTGCCACTTGAATGCATTGCTATTTGATGCAGGGGCATCCCTAATGCAAGCCAAAGACACCATGATTGAAGGAAGTTGCCATGAAGCCAAGGAGTCAAATCCTATCAATTGGAACATAAGATTTTCACCTTGGAGCTTTGAAGGATTGACTGGTGAAAGGTCCTTTTGATTGACAAATCAGAGTCTTTTTGAATGACAAATCAGAGTCTTTTTGAATGACAATAAATTAGAATAGGAGTTTTAGATGTTTTCTTGGTTTGTAATAAATATTAAGGATTGATCTTATCTCCTTATAAACATCCACTTGTTGGACACAAGACCCCTTGGTGACTTATAAACCTTGGGCATCTTTTGAGTCCTTGGATGAAATGAGCATAGTAAGTGTTTATTAGGTGTCTTTTAGATGTTGTTAAGAAGTTTGAAGGTCCAAAATAACTTTAATAAGGTTCCTAAAGTTTCACAACACATTTTTAACCTTCTCAGCAAAGTTGTTTGCAAAGTTGTAATGCAACTTTAAAAGTTGCTTAGCAAAGTTGACATTTGTTGGATAAACTGTTCTAACCACCTAGATGGTTGAACCAACGTTTGGAGAGCCTATTTTAGGCTTCAAATGGTCGAAGACAGACAGAGAACCAGTATTGTAATCATTTTGCTTTCATAAAAAATAAAAATAACCCTGTTTTAGTGCATTTCTGGTGAAAAACGAACTCTGTACGGCTGTACGGATGGTGGTTGGATGATAAAATTTGCCTGGAAGTTGTAATAGTGACATCTGATGCTTTGGAAGTTGGTTTGATTGATTCTCTTTGTTTTATATCTAAGTTATTTCAAATTTTCTGTGCATTGTTTACAAACCCTCATTTTCAGGGTTTGACTGATGTAAAGACCTTAACTCACGTTTCAACCATTGGAATTCCTTCTTCCTTGGTGGAATGAGAGTTAAGGATGTATATTTGTATATTCTAAAAGCCCTGACTACTCTGCATCACTATTGAACCACATTAATGCTTTTTTCCTTCAACAAATGAGGACAGTCACTGTAAAGACAACATGATAATGTACACTCACTGTAAGGATAGTCACAAATGAGGAAATCTCAGAGTGATTATCCCTTGTGTAATTGCCGCTTGAATACATTGCTATTGAACCACATTAATGCTTTTTTCCTTCAAGTGGCAATTACACAAGGGACAGTCACTGTGAGATGTCCTCATTTGTGACAAGGACAGTCACACATGAGGACATCTCACAGTGACTGTCCCTTGTGTAATTGCCACTTGAATGTATTGCTATTCAACCACATTTATGGGCCTGTTTGGACCACGGCACACAATCGCATCTACAGAGAAGAATATCCCAGGTGTAACAAGTTGTAAGAATATACCAACAGTTCTAAGAAGTTCCCTAGCACATAGTAGCATCTACAGAGAAGAATATACAACATGAGGGCAGCCACTGTAAAGACAACATGATAATGTACACTCATTGTATGTGTACATTATCATGTTGTCTTTACAAGGATAGTCATTTGTGACAAGGATAGTCACACATGAGGACATCTCACAGTGATCGATTGTCCCTTGTGTAATTGCCACTTGAATGTATTGCTATTGAACCACATTAATGCTTTTCTTCTTCAACAAATGAGGACAGTCACTCTAAAGACAACATGATAATTTACA
The DNA here is from genome assembly GCA_027943335.1 of Chamaecyparis obtusa. Taxonomy (NCBI): domain Eukaryota; kingdom Viridiplantae; phylum Streptophyta; class Pinopsida; order Cupressales; family Cupressaceae; genus Chamaecyparis; species Chamaecyparis obtusa. The sequence continues at coordinate 577,073 of BSBK01007998.1, read as the reverse complement.
CTCACTGTAAGGACAGTCACAAATGAGGACATCTCACAGTGACTATCCCTTGTGTGATTGCCACTTGAATGTATTGCTATTCAGCCACATTAATGCTTTTCTTCTTCAACAAATGAGGATAGTCACTCTAAAGACACAATGATAATGTACACGGGTTGTAAGTGTACATTATCATGTTGTCTTTACAGTGACTGTCCTCCTTCAAGTGGCAATTACACAAGGGATTTGTGTTTTCATTTGTGTTTTCAACAGCGCCGTAACCCTCCGTGAAATCACATCGGGATATAAGGGCAAAACAAACAAGAACGTTGTCATTTGTATTTTCAATAGCGCCGAGAGAGATAAACAAACTTAAAACTCAGACTTAAGAAAGATGAAGGCAATGCTTCAAAAGGCCGATGCCCTAAATACGGGAAAACACAATACCACCATTAAACGATGCCCTAGTCACCGTATCAATGCTGCCAGCTCCGTACCAGTATGCTGACTGCTCACTTTCATCCTGTGATAAAGGTAACTTCATTAATCATACTTGAAATGGCAGCATACGAACTAAAGCTGATGAACATTTATAAACTAAAAGTTTAAAACTACAGATTACAAATGTAGTAGTTTCATACGAAAAGAACTTGATGTCTGAAATTTACCATTAGAAGTATCCAAAGGAATACCACAGTACTGTTGAACTTGGAGAATCGGAGATGAAGTACACAGCAAGGTTCAACAGCTGTAAGGACTGTTACACCATCTTTAGCATTTGAATACATTTTCTCCTTGGCTTCTGGTGGATCCTCAAAGACCCCCAATGACGTTTTCCCTACAATTATCAATTGTTTGTCAGTATGAGATATTAATAAATAAACATTAATCACAATATTAGGCAAACAATGTTCTTGATGTCTGAATCTAAATCACAGAAAGCTCTAATAAAGCAGTTCTCAGTTTCACATTAAACTAAGTTTCAATTTCAAATGGTTATAATAATTTTTGCAAGTTATAAGTAGCTGGTTACAGTATATGACATAAAAAGAAAAAAAATCATTTCTATTCTTTTCTTCTTTTTCTCTTTCAACGAAGCTTTTGCACCACACAAATGCATACCAAGAATTTCTCAGGAGGTTTCAAGACCATTGCATACCAAACTTCTTCTCTGTAGATGCTACTGTGTGTCGTGGTCCAAACGGGTCCAAATAGACCTAGTGACTCTAGTAGGTCTCCAAAACCTGTTCTACAGCAATAACTCTTCAATTTGACAAAGGACCTTATGAACTTATATGTTTTTTGAGTACCCTTTTTGATGTTCTAACAATCCTCCAACTCCCAGACCTTGACTCCACTCCAGAGCATATCAATGTCCTTATTGAGTCCGCAGACCTAATGCATGCCTTTGGGTGTGGGTTCCAAAACAAGGCATTGAAAATGGGTGCATGAAACCAAGATCAGAGTTTGAAGATGTCCACCATGCTCTAAAGATCTAGATTCAACAAGGTTTGAGGTCCTTTACTTGCCGCTACCCTCTGATCTTGCATAATCCATCAACTCCTAGTCAAGAACATTGAGATTCTTGACCTAGGGCTTGCTCTTGAAATTCTCTGGCTTAGTATCCTGTTCCAAAGCTTTTAAAATATGAAAATAAACCCCCTTAACTTGCATTTTACAAAGAACAGAGGATATCCTATGGTTTATTTGCAAGTTAAGGCCATTTGAATGCAATAACTCAAAAAATGAGGGTTTGACAGAACAACAGATAAGAAAAAGGAATAACTTTGATATAAGGTGTCTTGAATCTACCAAATAAGCTCTCAAAGCATAAGATATAAATACTCTAACTTCCACACTGGTCTGCCCTCCCTTTCACATCCGTACACTGTACAGTGCTTGAAGGAAATGCACAAAAAAGGCTCTGAAATAGTGGCTCTATCTGACAGAGAGTCCATGCTAGGCTTCATGACTAACCTATAGCACATTCCTTGTTATGGAGGAAGTTTGAATGGTGAAGAACTTATGGAATGGATAGAGGACCTAGATAACCATTTTGACTACAAGTATCTTATTAATAACCATTTTGACTACAAGTATCTTATGGATAGAGGACCTTGATAACCATTTTGACTCATTTAGTATCTTATTGAGCTTCACTTTGTTTCGAGAATATAGTTTAATATTCTCTACTAAACAGGGCCAACCACGTGAAGGTGGAAGCTCATTTGGCCCCACCCCCCTCCCCCTAACATCACTCTACATTCCCCGTTAACATCTAACATTCATTCATTCTTTCAATTATTAATAAAATGTAACATTCAATCAATATCACATGATAACATTCATTAACACATTAGATTCGTTAACACACAACATTCATCAATATGAAAATAAACACATAATTCATGAACATTCATTAGCACATAATTAAATTCATTGAGACATAAAATTCAGTCATTATCAATTAAGGTATTTAGATGACAATCATTTCTTTTTTCTCTTTCTAATTTTTTTTTCTATGTAAGCTCTAAGAGGAGCATCAGTGTTATCATCAATACCCCCCTCATCAGTTGTTTTGTTCTTTGTTCTTGATGATCTCAAATTCCTATGCTGCTGCAAAGGGGGGTCCTCTACAATAACAAATAAAAGAGTTAAATTTAAAATATTTAATTATAATTGTTACAAGTATTTAATTATTTTAAAGAACATAACTGTGGCGCTCTTTAATTACCTGATCTGGCCACATCATTTTGTCTAGACTCAACCTCAACATGCTCATGAGCACCGACCCCTCGATCCTCTACAGTTGCTATACAAAATGTTACATTAATCCAAACACCAATTGTAATTACATATAAAAATTTTAATAGCAAATGTATACCTCCACCACTAGGATGCACATCATGCGAACCTTCATTATGCATAGATTGTGTAGAAGGATTGTCAGGCTGCATTCCAATATCCTACACATTGTTATCATTGCTTTCTTAAAACAGATATACTCACTTTATATTAGAACTTAACATCAAATAGACTAATTGGTAAAGTATTCAATTTGAAACAAATTTCATTTAGCTTATTTACCTGTGGCTCAGATGCATCATTATTTGAACCTTGCACACTGATTTCAGCTCGTAGCCGTTCAGCCACGGCTCTATAGCCTTGTTGGAAGCCAATTCTCTTGTCCTCTTCTGTGAGGCATCTATTGAACTCTGACCCCTACATTTTTTCTTGGTATGGTGAATTTTACTTGCATTGTTTGATCAAAAAAAATTTCCTTGCAATATATAAAAAAATTGATACAAGTTTTCATTTACTAATACTTACAACTCGTGCTTGAAGTTTGGAAAAACCACCAGAGCCGAGCTTGTGTGTCCCGTGCTTTTCTAATCTTGCCTTTGTTGCCTTTGATGTGTCAGGCAATCTATGAAAAGTTTGAAATATGTTAGAGACCAATATAGGAAAAATTTAGAGGTTAATTAGTACATAATTACATTCTCAAAAGTATCACATACCTTGCTCTACTCTCTACTGGCGTAATTCCTTTTTTCATGTCGGCTTTATACTTTCCATCCAAAATCAAACCCTGCCACTCAGCCTCAAGAACACAGGGTGGACGCTCGTGCCTTGGGTTAACCTCTAAATATTTCCTGTACTGGTCCCTAATATACTTCAAACATAAACCAGCTCTTTCAAGGAGCTTGTTTCTCTCGAATGCACGAGGTCCAAAAAGCTGGGTCATACTATCTACAAGATCATCCTTCAACTTTTTATCTTGGTTATTCCACCTTTTAAGTAAAAAAAAACATGTTAGACTCATAAATGAAGAGAAGCTACCTTTAATATAGTTCAAGAAATTGATGAAAAGGAAAACTATTCTAGCAATGATATGAAATCAAAATAGTGGTTTGGGGTTTTAGTTAGGATATGATGTTCCACCATGTACGTATGGTGGGCCCGAATATCCGCAAACACTCGTCACCAAGTTTTCGCCAAAAAATATCATTCCCTACAAAATAATCATGGGATCATTAGTCGATGAAGAGTGATCAAAAACTAAATTACTATTATATCACTATAGAATAATAATAACTTTAAAGTACCTGGAAGTTTGGATACTTTTAAGGGAACGCCTTCATCGTCGCTGATGATCAATACGCAATCCTTCACCGTTCCCGTACTAGGAACACGGGAACATCCAGGAAATGATGTTGCATCGGGACTTGTTGCATCTCCTATTGCAAAAAATGAAAACCATTATCAAATGCCTCCAAGAAATAATACTTCAAGGGAAATAAATTGGTGCAGAGCACCCATGGCACAAACACAATCAAGGGATCTACATCGTAAACACATAACACTTAAACACATAACAAAAGAGAGAAAAAGAGGGATTTGTGTACCAGTAGATGGTGCAACAGTTGGTGCATTTAGGCTGTGTGTTGTTGACATGGCAGTCGGCAAGACATTTGTGGCTGTCCTGGATGGAGGCGGCGTTGTCATATCATCATGGAAAGGAGCTGAAGAATAAAATTGTTAGAGCATGCATAAATATAGAACGCGTGGACTAGCATGGACAAGATTGTTAGAGCATTAAAAAAAAAGATTGTTCGAGCATGTATTGTCAATGATTATGATCATTCCTATATATATTCAGTGGAAAACACAAGTGGGGAATGGAACATGTGATCTACCCGAACCACTTGCAATACCGGCCTCATCATGGGAATGGGGTTCAAAATTACACAAATAACTCTGTAAAGACAATGCATCCATATTTTAATTAATGTCATAAAAGAGCATAACATAAAAACCATTATTGAACTCTTGTAATAATTAAAAATTTCATTAATACTTACTTTAAAGTTTTCAGAAGTGCGCAACAACTCAGCTGCCCTGTCTTTTATTTCCTGAGTCTGAGGATGTATGGATACCAAACGTACAAGTTCTTTCCCAATTTTCTTTAGCAGCTTTTTAATGGAACCGATCGGGTCATCGGTCTCTGCTAAATCAATAAAAAAAGGGTCCACAAGGGGGGACTCCTGAGGGACTGCAGGTTGCTTTCCCTCTCTCCGACCACCGGCCCTCTATGACAACAATAGTATTAGTATTATCAAAATTACTCCAAAACAATGAAGAAAATAACATTAAAAAAAATAACATTTTGCTTCTATCTAGTTTGCACAATTACAATGAATTTTACCTGCTCATGTGTAGATGAGCTAGGAATATCGTCACCATCACCTTCGGGCGGTTGCTCCATATTGTGCCCCTGTGTCAAAGATCAAGTATAAAAATGTTAGCCAAAAATTTAATAACTAAATGGTATGTTGGAGTCATTGATTAGAAGTTGGTTTAATAGTATGTACCACCCCCATGATAGTAGCCTCGTTTGTATCTATGCGGTTCAAATTGTAATCAATAAGCAGCTCTTCCCCTGCACGTATTGATTTTATCGCACAGATGAATACACGATTTCCCTCGCGCGCCTCAAATATGCAATTGGGTTGCTTTATAGTTGACCCAGGTCGTGTACTATTTATAAAACCCGCAATATTCCCTGTTGCTTTTGGCCTTCCATCAATGTATATAGCCACACTTTTACTTTGATTATTGTCTTGCTGTTGTATATAATTTGCCGAGAGTGCATACCTACGCATACTTTTTTTATATTGAACAATATGCATCCAACTTTTGTAATCGTGACATGGTCCAACATACTCCATCAATTCAGAAACTTTGTTGTAAGACACCTTTATGCCATCCATAGAAAATAGGCCCAAACCATGTAATGATGATGGTGCTATGCGATATATCCTCTCATTAACACAAAAATCAATGTTTATTGGAGGAAGTTCCTTGGGTACCCAATGTTTCTGTAGATGTTGGTACCTCAAGGGCACCTCGATGTCGCCTTTCGTCTCATCATCATAAGAACATGACCCCCCTTGAGCAAGGAAAAATTTCATGTGTTTATTGAATTTCCTTCTAGTCCTTTGACCTCTAGTTAATCTCCCTATTCTAGATAAACTGCATGTCTCACTTTCCTCTTCTATTCCTATATTTCCCTCACTCGAGGAAGACACTTCTGACAAATACCTATTTGCTGGTACCTGCAAATGGGAGAGATCTTAGAAGACATCAATCTTACTATTGATAAGTGTATTAAATAGACTTTCTATAAGGTGTATTGACTTATACCTGTCGATCCATGAGACTGTGCGGGATGCTCTTGAAAGGGGTTCAATTTCCTGCAAATGTAATTCAATTATCGTGAGCATAATCACATCATAATCATAATCACATCCATCATAAGCATCACATAAAAATTAAAAACATTAAAACGTACACATTATAACACTTATAGCTTTTAAATAGATAATGAATAAACTATGTAACCATTTAAGACAAATATATTTCTATCAAGAAATGAATATTAAATACATTAAGGATTGATGGCATACCTTTAAATTTCATCATCATCATCCTCATCATCATCATCATCATCATCATTGTCGTCATCGTCATCATCATCATCGTCCTCGTCCTCGTCGTCGTTGTCGTCATCATCAACATCATCATCATCAACATCAACATCATCTTCATCATCATCATCAGTAGCAGCATCATCTTCTTCTTCTTCTTCATGAAAATTTGTCTCAGGAACATCATCCAATAATTTTCGATCATGATCATCATCTACATCATCTTCTACTTCTTCGGTATCTTCTTCTTCCATCGCATTATACTTTATCGGCCTTCCTCTCGGTTCATGTCTAACAACAAATGACCAACCCGGTTTATGTGAAACCTCTGAGTAAAATACCTGTTCACATTGGCTTGGAAGAACATAGGGCTCATCCCCAACTGGCTCAAACGACCTTGTATTAACCATTGTAAATCCATTATCATGTTCAATAACAGTTCTATTAGGATCATTTGGATTAAGTCGTAGCCTGTACCATTTGACAACGAAGAGTACTAATTTGAAGGAACTAAAGTCGCACTCAAGTATATCATCCAAAATGCCATAGTATTGATTTTTAGACTCTTGAGGATCTAAGTCATTTCTAGATGAAATATTAGTCACTTGAAAGACTGCAGTTATTCCAGAATCACAAGTTTTCTTCATGTCATCCAACACTTTGACGCGAAATTTTTGACCATTACAGAACATACCCTTGTGGTGTTTAACCTGCAATAATATGTGAAACATGTCAAAATTATTATATCGTGAGTTGATAAACATACGGGTGATTAATAATTTTGTACGTACCTGGAAATCTCTTAAACCATATGCTAAATCTATTTCCCTTTGCGTAACATTAGAATCTCCATTACGATGAGCTTCTTTAACCAATGAAGATACACCTTCCCATGTTAATGTGTGACCAGAATGTTGACATCGTTCAATCCATACCGTCATCCAATCAAGATTGTTTGCAATATACAAATGTAGTGCATCCCACTCTCGAGCAACTGTACAAAAAAAAAATAGATGACTTACAACCGATTTATTTTGAAGATTAAGAAATAATTTATTACAATAACATCTTATAATTTATTACCTGTCACTTTCCTCAATCTACCTTTCCCCATCAAGTACTCCCCTTTGAATTTTTTAAAAGGGTCGAGATCCCAAATGCGATCTACATGGATATTTGAAGCAAACTTAGGAAGATATTCAGTAATGTACACCATAGTCTGGTATACCATGTATCCCTCTACCATAGAACCCTCAGGATGTGCTCTTTGTTGAACCAAAGCCTTCAAAGATTTCAAGTGCCTCTCAACCATCCACATTGACCTAGTGTGTGCAGGTCCACACAATTCAATCTCCTCAACTTGGTGTATGAGGTAGTGTTCTTGTGCATTGAAAAAAGTTGGAGGTAGACACTTTTGCATTTCACACAATAAATGAGGAATTCTTCTCTTCCAATAGTTTATATCTTTTTTATGGATTTCTTTAGATGACAACCACCTACATTAAGAGATTCAAGTCACAAAAAATATATAAATACGAGACTTTACAAAATAATATACAATAGATTACATAGCAAGAAAAACAAATCGCGAATATAATAAATATATACAACAAATTGAACAGATATTACTGCTTACCTCATGTATTTTCCAAGATCATATATCACTTTTTTGATGTTATTGTTGAAGTGCTCTGGGAGAGATAGAGGTAGCACGTACTGCAGTAATTATAAACCAATCATTTCATTATTTTCTAACATAACATAATGAATAGTACACGTAGTTTATGAATATATTGTAAATACAGAAGAACATAACTTACCTTGATGAAAGTATGCCAATCATGCATTTTGAGCCCTGGCCCAAATTGACTTTTCTTTGATATGAGATTGCTTATGTTCCCAGCAAATCCTGTGGGAAATCGAATTTTTCGTATGACTTCTTTTATGGCATCACTTTGCTGCTCCGTTAATAACCAAGGAAGGGCACTTATATTAATCTGATCTCTATTGCTATTTGAGTGAATGAAATTCTTCAGTGCATGATTGGATTCATGAATGTCATTACAAATTTTGACAATTTTTTCTTTGTCACGCCTTCCATCCAGTATTTTCCACAATGTCTCTGTTATATTCTTTCCAACATGCATAAGATCAAACAAATGCACAATTTGTAGGTCCTCGTATTAGGGCAACCTACTAAATTGTCTGGGATAGCTTTTTAGTCCCTTTGGAAGGTTGTCAGTAGTGCCTTGACGACCTTCACGATCATCAATTACATAATTAGTAAACAAAAATCACAATAGAAATATATAAATTACAAACATAAACCATTAAGTGGAATGACATTACCTCGACGATTAATTCTATTATATTCCAACTTCCATAGGCGAGGTGTCATTCTTCGTGGCTTTGATGTAGTCTCTTCTTTCCCATTGAAAAGATGTTTTTCCATACTTCGATACTTATGATTCCTGTGGAGGAAGTGTCTGTACTCATCAAACACATGCTTTCCTAAACTTTTTGAATGACGAGATTTCATCTTTGGACCACAAACTGGACATGCAAATTTTCCCTTTGTTTGAAGACCTACAAGATAATGATATAATTGGATTATTAAATATGTTGATTTTTATAATTAGAATTATCATGCGCAACTTGAATTCACTATAACATACCACAAAAATGTGTTAGCCCTGGGGCATCATGTATTGTCCATACAAGTATTGCATGGAATTGAAATTGTCTTTGTCCTATTGGTCTAGACATGTCATACATACTGACACCGTTCCATAACTCCACCAACTCGTCAATAAGAGGCTCAATATATACATTCATATCTTTAACTTGATATTTACCTACTTGAATGAACAGTAACATTACATAATTATTGTGACCATTTTACTGTAAGATTTGTAAGTACATGTAAATTAATAACTATCAAATGATAAAATACCTGGAACAATCATTGCCAACATAATGTGCTCCCTCTTTATTGACATCCACGGAGGAATGTTATTGTTGATAACAAAAATAGGCCACACCGAGCAAACAGATCTCATCTCTCCAAATGGATTGACACCATCCGCTGCCAATGAAAGCCTAAGATTACGAGGTTCTTCTTTGAAGTGTTGCCACTTTTCCTCTATGTGCATAAATGTCGAACCATCCGCAGGGATTCGAATAATGTCATCTCGACTTCTATTGCGTGCATGGTAATCCATAAATTGTGCCAAGCTAGTACACCTAAATAATTGTCGCATCCGTGGAATAATGGGGATGTAACGAAGAACCTTGTGAGGCACCTTTTTTGTTATTCGATCTGTTCGATATCTACTCGTATGACATACAGGGCATTGTGTTGCAAATTCATGTTCTTTATAATATATAATATGATCATTGGGACAAGCATGTATTGCTTGATACTCCATTCCAATATCTTTCATAATAGCAGATAATTCTCGATATGAGCGAGGTAGAATATTTGATGGTGGTAACAAAAACTTGCCTATCAATCTACAGCAAAAAATATAAGTTGTTAATATAAACAATATTAGTGGTACATTATTCACCCTTTGTTAACTATAAAGACATATATGACATACCTTAACATACGTGACATTGTTATGTTGGATAAACCATTCATAACCTTCAAGTTCAACAACAACAATACAGCAGAGAGAAGAGTTGTTTGGGAGTCTTTGTATAGGGGCTCGTATGCCTTCTCAAGTAGAGGTACATCAAGGCTATCATCATCATCATGATCAGATCCGCTTGGACTAAATGTGTCATGGATCAATGTATTTATACCATCATCTTCAATTGTGTTTTCTGGCGCATGATCGTCATCTTCCATGGGATCATTATCTTCACCTTGGATATTCGCACCCCCATGTTCCTCCATATCATGTACTTCCCTGGGGAGATCAACCTATATAAAATTGATTAACATAAATAAACCATGATCTTCAACTCATCATCAAGTGATTTCATATGTATATAAATTGTTAAAATGATATAATGAACAACTTACCAGTGGATGATAGTCATGCCCCCCTTCAATGTGACCATTCTCCCTACAATGTCTCTTAACTGTTTTGATTAGCAATCTTCTACGGTTTAAGCCCTTACAAATTTTGCAGGGACAATAACATTTTCCATCACCTTTTCTTTTCAAGTTAGACCACAATCTAGCGATTGTCTCCCTATTTTGTTCTTCACTTATATTATCTGACATGATCGTTCTTCGCAGGAAGCAAAAATTGGGCTATGAAAACTTCGGTCTACAACTTTCAGTGACTAAGCAAAATTGTCAAAAGTACACAAAACATATAAGCTACAAGGCCTTCTTGCTTAGCTCTAGAAGCTCTCTAGCAATCAAAACATATAAGCTACAAGGCCTAACAGCAATTTCAAAACATATAAGCTACAAGGCAAGACATATTACATGACATGGCAAAAGGATTAAAATATACATTAGATTAAAAAATATACAATTTTCAAACCTGAGCGCGCGGCTATAACTCGTGCAATGGTCTTCTTGCTTAGCTTTAGAAGCTCTCCAGCAGTCAAAACATATAAGCTACAAGGCCTAATAGCAATTTCAAAACAAGGGTCATCAAAAGAACCAAAAACAATGTGTGCAAACAATACCTTGTGAAGTGGTATAGACAATTAGAAGATGCTACTATGTGCTAGGGAACTTCTTAGAACTGTTGGTATATTCTTACAACTTGTTACACCTGGGATATTCTTCTCTGTAGATGCTACTGTGTGCCGTGGTCCAAACGGGCCCATAAATGTGGTTGAATAGCAATACATTCAAGTGGCTTACACAAGGGACAGTCACTGTGAGATATCCTCATGTGTGACTGTCCTTGTCACAAATGAGGACATCTCACAGTGACTGTCCCTTGTGTAATTGCCACTTGAATGAGGTCAGTCACTGTAAAGACAACATGATAATGTACACATACAATGAGTGTACATTATCATGTTGTCTTTACAGTGGCTGCCCTCATGTTGTATATTCTTCTCTGTAGATGCTACTACGTGCTAGGGAACTTCTTAGAACTGTTGGTATATTCTTACAACTTGTTACACCTGGGATATTCTTCTCTGTAGATGCTACTGTGTGTCATGGTCCAAACGGGCCCATAAATGTGGCTGAATAGCAATACATTCAAGTGGCAATTACACAAGGGATAGTCACTGTGAGATGTCCTCATGTGTGACTATCCTTGTCACAAATGAGGACATCTCACAGTGACTGTCCCTTGTGTAATTAAGTATTGTGGGGAAGCATTCTAAATAACCAAAGCCGCTAACAATAAATTCAACACAGATATGTCCTCATTTCTGGGTATTTTAGCTCTCTAACAGCTGAATACCAGATTAAATAATAATGACAAAAGAAAAATAAACCCAACGTACTCAGAAATTGTAGCTGTGATTTTGCGGAGGGAATCTCTCTCGGCGCTGTTGAAAACACAAATGACAACCCGCTTGATTTCGCGGAGGGAATCTCTCTCGGTGCTGTTCAAAACACAAATGACAACCCGCTTTGTTCAAAACACAAATGATAACCCACTTGATTTCGCGGAGGGAATCTCTCTCGGCGCTGTTGAAAACACAAATGACAACGTTCCTTTTTTTTTTTGCACTTATATCCCGACCAACATAAGGTCCATTTGTAATACAACATGATAATGTACACTTACAGTGAGTGTACATTATCATGTTGTCCTTAGAGTGACTATCCTCATTTGTTGAAGAAGAAAAGCATTAATGTGGCTGAATAGCAATACATTCAAGTGGCAATTACACAAGGGACAGTCACTATGAGATGTCCTCATTTGTGACTGTCCTTACAGTGAGTGTACATTATCATGGTGTCTTTAGAGTGACTGTCCTCATTTGTTGAAGAAGAAAAGCATTAATGTGGTTGAATAGCAATACATTCAAGTGGCAATTACACAAGGGACAATCACTGTGAGATGTCCTCATGTGTGACTGTCCTTGTCACAAATGAGGACATCTCACAATGACTGTCCCTTGTGTAATTCAAGTGGCAATTACACAAGGGACAGTCACTGTGAGATGTCCTCATTTGTGACTGTCCTTACAATGAGTGTACATTATCATGTTGTCTTTAGAGTGACTGTCCTCATTTGTTGAAGAAGAAAAGCATTAATGTGGTTCAATAGCAATACATTCAAGTGGCAATTACACAAGGGACAATGTCATGAGCCGTGACATATTGAACTTAGTATAATAATAAAATGATTAGATGATATATAATAATCTATTATTAACGGTATATAACAATAATATATAATTATTATCAAAAGATAATAATAATATATAGTTAGCATAATAAGTAATATGTTAATTAAATAATATTAAAATATTAATAAATAATATAATTATGATTATAATTATAATATAAATTAATAATAAATAATTATTAATAAATTATATATATTATATTATAATAATATATTAAGTAATAATATTAAATCAATTATTGATATAATAATTTTAATATATAAATAATATTAGTAAACCTCTCAATATAAAACAATATGTTATCACTATAATAATATTTATTATAATATTATTAATATTACTAACATCATTAATTATAATATTTAATAATAACAATAACATTAATAAATATAATAATAATAATAATAACGTTTAAAGCAATATCGAATATCTGTAATCAATATACATCTACATTAAACATCTGCATTATCTATCACGATGAGGAACGAAGAAGTGATACAACAATCACTAGTCATTACACATCGATACCATGAGAGGATGATTAATGAACCAAATACTATGAAGTCAAGATCAACATGATATGAATAAGGGATAGGTCGCTATGGGTTTCAGAAGATGTATTGATAAGCAAGAAGGATAACCATTCATATATTATAAATAATCATTAATTGCACAAGTTTAGACAATGACATATCCGATAAAGCAATATCAAACATGAAGACCCGCTAGCAAATATGCACCATCACTTCCTATGTTATCATGACAATAACATAAACTAGATTGAATTCTACTATCTATATCAATAGACACCACATAGGAGGATATCGACTAAAGGATTGAAAGATTATCGATTGTCTGAGATAAACCACATCTTGTAGAAACACAAAAGCATCAGTGATTATATCACAAGCTATTGATGAATGAGGCATCAGTCATGGATAATAAGTACAATGTATCCTTAAGTATTAACAGGAATGGAAGTCAATTTGAAGATCAAACTCCATTACCAGCAATCAACCAATAAATGGACAATTATCAAAAAATGATATCGACTTATATCAGAGTAGAAAGATTGGATATCATCATAACAATATGGGATAAGGCAAGAGTTAATATCGATTGACTAAATACTAATGATAGTTAGACCAAACTAATACAAACACAATGGATGTTAACTACTGGTTGCACTACCAATTAGGGAAGATTACCTTCATAAAAAGATTTGATATTGAGTCAATCTGGGAGTTATCTATGATCAGAAAATAATGAAATAATATTATGTGAACTGTCGGATTATGGAAAGGTGTGCTTAACAAAGGGACATGGAGGAAGAAACAAGACACGTCTCATTCATAGCATCTCTTCATTTGTTAAAGACAATATAAGAATGCATTCTCGTCAGTCACTCAAGGCATCATTAGAACTTTATTTACTTATCCATATTTGGATATACTCAATAGAGCATCTGCCTTTGGCAGTTTGGTTTCAAGTTTATCATTGCAGATCAGAGACAACACCATGATTGCACAGATAGAAAGGATAGTCAGAAACAGCATCAATATTTGAAGTTGCAAGCATATAATTCAGAATCTGAAATAGCAACATATCACTCATAGCGATATTACACATTTGCATAATTACATCATCATATCAGACACAGCAAATACATTGCTGTAAGCAATACTTATTGATTGTATATCGATATTGTTTATATCAAACATACCATCATTATACTATCACTATAAGTGATAGGAAACATCATATTCATAGCATATTTCATATCATTATATCCGACAGTGCTATTAAACATATTGGTATCAATATCATCTTGCACACATATTGTGATTGAATCTGAAATAGCGGTTGATATCTTAAGTAACCTCCATTACTTAGTTTAATTGTAAGTATCTGATAGAGTAAGTCTGAGAAGTGGAGTAATTGTTCCTGTTTTCCAAGTTAGCCAAAAAGGGGACATTACAGACAATCACGGTGAGATGTCCTCATGTGTGACTGTCCTTGTCACAAATGAGGACATCTCACAATGACTGTCCCTTGTGTAATTCAAGCGGCAATTACACAAGGAACAGTCACTGTGACATGTCCTCATTTGTGACTGTCCTTACAGTGAGTGTACATTATCATGTTGTCTTTAGAGTGACTGTCCTCATTTGTTGAAGAAGAAAAGCATTAATGTGGTTCAATAGCAATACATTCAAGTGACAATTACACAAGGGACAATCACTGTGAGATGTCCTCATGTGTGACTGTCCTTGTCACAAATGAGGACATCTCACAATGACTGTCCCTTATGTAATTCAAGCGGAAATTACACAAGGGACAGTCACTGTGAGATGTCCTCATTTGTGACTGTCCTTACAGTGAGTGTACATTATCATGTTGTCTTTAGAGTGACTGTCCTCATTTGTTGAAGAAGAAAAGCATTAATGTGGTTCAATAGCAATACATTCAAGTGGCAATTACACAAGGGACAATCACTGTGAGATGTCCTCATGTGTGACTGTCCTTGTCACAAATGAGGACATCTCACAATGACTGTCCCTTGTGTAATTCAAGCAGCAATTACACAAGGGACAGTCACTGTGAGATGTCCTCATTTGTGACTATCCTTACAGTGAGTGTACATTATCATGTTGTCTTTAGAGTGACTGTCCTCATTTTTTGAAGAAGAAAAGCATTAATGTGGTTCAATAGCAATACATTCAAGCGGCAATTACACAAGGGACAGTCACTGTGAGATGTCCTCATTTGTGACTGTCCTTACAGTGAGTGTACATTATCATGTTGTCTTTAGAGTGACTGTCCTCATTTGTTGAAGAAGAAAAGCATTAATGTGGTTCAATAGCAATACATTCAAGTGGAAATTACACAAGGGACAATCGATCACTGTGAGATGTCCTCATGTGTGACCTTTGTGAAGGCAAGTGCCAATTTGTACCCAAGTTACCAATATTGTGGCAAAAGTGGGAATGAAGCATTTAGGGGTCAAATTGGGCAAAGAAGTGTAGAAGTGGCCTATGTGAGGTCTAAATAGCCTAACTAAGTCATGGTTAGGGTCTTATGGTGTTTGAACAATAAGTTTTGAACCAAAATCCCAAAGGTTGTAACAAGTTGTCAATGTTGTCATTCACAACATTGACAACATTTGTGCAAGGGAGCATTTTCGAGTAAGATGGTTATGTAACTATATGAAACCATTGAATTAGGCATCAGATCAACTATAAGAGGCCTCCATCGATCTGTGCAAAAGGTTGGGGGGAAAAACATTTGGAATTAAGAAGATTTGTAGAGTAACACGGTTTTAGTGAATTCTTGAGTTTTTTTGTTTCTTTGTTTTCAGTTGATTAATGGATTAGATAGCTCGCAGTGTCTATTGGAAAAGTTAGTACAAGTTGTTTTTTTATTCTGTGTTGTGTTTTTTTTGAGTTTTGAAGCATTCCAACTAGTTTGTTAATTCTTTTGTTAAGTACCCTATCATTGGTTTGAACCAAGCAGGTTGAACAAATGGAGTCTTAGCTCATCATTCCATTGTCAATTTTGTACGGGCTCTTGGAATGGGTGAGGAGACTCCATGTACTATATGTTTGGAAGGAGGGGCCCTGGGAAGCTCATTTTCTATGTTTGCAATGATGTCCTAGGTGAGTCAGTTGAGCACAGTTAGGGATGACAAATCATTACAAGAAGATTACAACAAGTTGAATGCATTGGTTGCTTCAACTAAAATCTCATGGAGAGGTAGACACACATCTAAAGAAGCCCCAAGTCAAATTAGAAGATTGGGTGAGTTTCTTTGGCTGCTAAGAAAACAAACTCTTAGTCAGACTGTCCAAGTTGTGTCAAAATACTTGTTTTCAGGCATGGCTGTAGCAGTTGGTGTACAAAAAATCTAGGAGGAGAAGACCTTAGATATCTTGGAGTTCTCAATAAAGGGCATCTGAATCCTAAGCCCTTTAGGTGGCTTAATATAAACAAAAAGGCTTGACAAAGGCCTAATTGCTAGCAGCCTATTTTTGGGTGCAATTGGCATGCATGGTTTGATGAACCGGATTGAAGTACTGATGAAAAGTATAGGTGAAGGAGTAATATTGAAACCAATAGAGGTCCTAGTGGCCAGCCTCTCCATGGAGTAAAGTTCTAGTTGAATGTGTTTCAATTTGTGAAGACAAGACTAGGAGTGTCCTAGTAGCTAGATTGGTATTGAGCAGAGTTCGTTGTATTTCTTGTTGGTGTGCACTAGTTGAAGGAGTGGGATCTTGGGTAGAGATACCTAAAGAGTGTAGGGATAGTTAAGTACCCTATCAAGTCAAAACATTGGCCTAAAGAGACCCTAGTGAAGGATAGGGAGTGAGCAAGACAAAGTGTTACATCAATTAACAAGATCATTTTTTGGTAATTGTGTACATTATCATGTTGTCTTTACAGTGACTGTCCTCATTTGTTGAAGAAGAAAAGCATTAATGTGGTTCAATAGCAATACATTCAAGTGGAAATTACACAAGGGAATATCACTATGAGATGTCCTAAGTGTGACTGTCCTTGTCACAAATGAGGACATCTCACAGTGACTGTCCCTTGTGTAATTGCCACTTGAATGAGGACAGTCACTATAAAGACAACATGATAATGTACACAAGTACCGTGAAGGTAGTCGCAAGTTAGGGCTGTTTCATTGCATACCCGAAACAATGAAGACATTACAGTCCACAAAACGTTTGTGCTTGAAAGATGAACAAATAAAATTAAACTTCTAAATAACCAAAGCCGCTAACAATAAATTCAACACAGATATGTCCTCATTTCTGGGTATTTTAGCTCTCTAACAGCTGAATACCAGATTACATAATAATGACAAAAGAAAAATAAACCCAACGTACTCAGAAATTGTAGCTGTGATTTCGCGGAGGGAATCTCTCTCGGCGCTGTTGAAAACACAAATGACAACGTTCTTGTTTTTTTTGCCCTTATATCCCGATGTGATTTCGCGGAGGGTTACGGTGCTGTTGAAAACACAAATGACAACGTTCCTTTTTTTTTTTGCCCTTATATCCCAACAACATCGCAATTGCAAGTTAGGGCTGTTTCACTGCATACCCGAAACAATGAAGACGTTACGGTCCACAAAATGTTTGTGCTTGAAAGATGAACAAATAAAATTAAACTTCTAAATAACCAAAGCCGCTAACAATAAATTCAACATAGATATGTCCTCATTTCTGGGTATTTTAGCTCTCTAACAGCTGAATACCAGATTACATAATAATGACAAAAGAAAAATAAACCCAACGTACTCAGAAATTGTAGCTGTGATTTCGCGGAGGGAATCTCTCTCGGCGCTGTTGAAAACACAAATGACAACGTTCTTGTTTTTTTTGCCCTTATATCCCGATGTGATTTCGCGGAGGGTTACGGCGCTGTTGAAAACACAAATGACAACGTTCTTATTTTGTTTACCGTTATATCGTGATGTGATTTCACGGAGGGTTACAGCGCTGTTCAAAACACACATGACAATGTTCCTTTTAAATTTTGCGCTTATATCTCGACAACGTCGCAATTGCGACAGTTACAAATGTATTGTCGTCGCAAATTGCAACGGTGTCGGGCTATATTTGAAAAAAAAAGAGCAAAACCACATGACATTTGCCTGCCGTCGCAAATGGCCGTCGCAATGTCACCCCAAATGTATTAGTGAAGGTATCCTCCTTTTATTTAATGTAGGATATTCCTATAGGAATCTCTACATGTACAATTATTTTGTCCTCTAGTCCAAGTGGGAGGACAACTCATATTTTGTAATTCTTTTAATAAGGAAATTTGTTTATTCCTCCTTATGAGGATGCTCACAATTGGCACACACCTAGTATGAATGTGGCGTTCATTCACATGGGAGTTACATGCAAACTCCTTCACTCATCTCTACTTAAGAGATGCTTCTCCACACACTTGATACAATTTTTTCTCACATTTTTCCTATACACAATTTCTCTCCTACTAGTTCTATCATTCTTGTATTGAGCTTCTTGCTCATATTCTATCTCTCTCTCTTTAGGATTTTCATGCCTCATTCATAATACACAAAGGGGTTTTTCTTTGTTTTTCCCCTTACAAAAATCTCTTGACTCTTTGTTGGGATTCTTGGAGTATTCTCATATTTTGGTGATTTATCTTGCAACTTCATCTCTATTTTGGCTTATGCTAAACTCCTTGCACTTCACTTTCTTGGATTATTTTCATGATCTTATTTTCATTCTTTTAATACTTCTAACATGGTATCAGAACTACTAACCCTTGTTTAAGTGTTTTGTAAGAAGGTGACATTCAAAGGAGCAAGTTTTTTTTTCAAGTTCTTTTATAGATCTAATATTTGTTGCAACTCTAACTTGTTTCTTTCATATATTTTTTCTCTCTCTAACCCTCTTTGGAAGGCTTTCTGCCAGAGAGTAGATTTTTCAAAAATAATTTGGGTTTGTTTGGTTCACCGCCAAACTCAGCTCAACTTTTTTCATTTCAAGTATTTTTGCAAGTTCTAATTGCAGCCTCAGCCAGGAAACCACAAGGCTTTCTTTTCAAGTTTTTTTTTTTAAAAACTAATATTTCTTGCAGGATTCAACTATCTTCATATTCGGTTTTCTAATCATTCTTTTGATCATACCCTCTGCCAGTTTGATTCTTCTAGGATTCAAATTATAATAATCTAAGCATTTTATGATATATCTTTGCATGCATGCTATTTCTTTTTCTTGGAAGGCATATCTCAAATCTCTTATTGTGTTATTTCAATCTCAAATCTTTTTTACAATATCTTTGTGCATGCAAATTTATTTTATTTGTTTTGCAAGCATATCTCTATTTAGATGTTGAAGATAATATACACCTCTATTATTCTGGTTTTATAATATTGTGCATGCAAGTTTCATAATATTCTTTCATAAATCTTTGGTATTTCTAATAAATCTTGATATACCTCTGTCTGTGCTTCTTTTTTTCCTCTTTTGTTTGCTTGTTGGATGTGTGATGTATTTTATTCATTCACATTCAATATTATCATTTTCTCCATTATCCTTGGTGGATAGTTCCTTACCCCATCTCTTAGTTCAGATTTTTCATTGAAGAAGTACAACCCAATTCGTGTTGGATTTTACGAGAACATGAAAATGAATCTCAAACAAATAAGATATGGGTTTTGTACAGAATGAGCCCATTTAGCTTTCTCGTGAGAATTTTCCCCAAATTCGTCGTTGTTTAGGAGTTGTGACCAATCTTTGTCACTCTTTATATCGTTGCTTCCATTCACGGGTTTGAGCCAATCACTACTTGGCTGCCAACATTTTCTCTGCTCAAGTTGTTTTATTCTCTATCTTTCTCTGCCATTTTTAGCTATTCTAAGTTTAGTTTGACTGTTTATAAATTTGTTAATGATTCCTTAGCTAAGTTTAGAGATAAGTTTGAATTTGAATGATTGTTTAGCTAAGTTTAGTTGTCTTTGTATTTCAGTTTGAATTCATTTTAGATAGTTTGACTTATTTCCATTATATTTGTTTAATCAGAACATTGTTCATAATATTCTCATCCATTTTTTTAATATTATTATTGGTTATTTTAATTTTCATGCAAAAAAAAAAAAATCTTATTATTTGTCTCTTATATTTACTAATCATTGCAAGTTATCATAACATTCTTCTAGTTATTACAATTTTTTAATCATTTCTTGTAGCACTATTTTAGTCACTTTAATTAATCATTAGATTATTTTCTATATTTAACGCAATTTATTCAAAATTTGTTTATCATAAAAAATTTAAACGTTAAAACAAATTTTTCGCTCAATATGTTTTTAATATTGTTTTAAGGCATTTCTCATTTGATCTATATAAACATGTTTTAATTACCATTTTGATAATTAGTTGCAATAAAAAAAAATTCTAATTTAAATAATTTTTAATTTTCTTTCATTTTAACCAGTAACATTAATGTTAAATTCCTCTCTTAGATTTTTTTTTACATATTGCACTCTAGTTTATTTTGAATCACTATGTCCACCTTAATTCCAGAAATCAAATTGACAAGTTCTAATTACCATCAATGAAATACACATGTTTCATTTATATTTCATTTTAAGCATTTGCTACAAGTGGCTACAGATGCCTCTCTTGAACCGGCTGCCAATGCTTCTCAAACCGACAAAGATGCATGGTAAATTAAAAATGAAGAAACCCTTGGATTAATTGGCCTTTTGGTTATTCCTAATTTATATGTCTTGATTGGACATTGCACCAAAGCCCATCAAGCGTGGACCATTTTGCAACAAACCTATGACAGCTCCATCGAATCACGTAAGATTCAGCTCCAAGACAACTTGGAAGACCTTGGGTATATTGACTTTAAATCCATGGATGAATTCTTACTTAAATTTGATGCTATTAAAACACAATTAAGTGGTATAAATATTACTTTAACTGATATTAGATTAATTACTATCATTCTAAAGAAATGTCTTCCTAAAGAATTTCAACAATTTATTACTAACATACATTCTTAGCTTTCTATTCCTAGTTTAGCTCCTCTATTAACTTATGGTATATTTCAAAGTCTTTTATGTCAAGAGGAAGCTAAGTTATTACAATTTGGTACTCTTAGATCTTCTAAATATGCTTTTGTGTCTAAGCATCAAACTCAAAATAATAGATCCTATAATTATAATACTTCTAATAATAATCATAACAATTATAATCATCATAACAATTATAGATCAAATTATAATGGTCATTCTAATTCTCAATATTGGGTATGTGCAGGATCATGGTATACCAAACTATGGCCTTAAGTGGCAATGAAAAATCAGAAAATCAAGGTTAGTCAACTTGACGTAAAAAGTTGAACATCTTATCAACCTTATGTGAAAAAGTGGTAAGAATAGAATCTGTAGGAAATTCAATGTAGTTTCTAAACTACTAGTCCTTGTCTAAAATAAATTAATCTAATTGCTTGAAATTTTAGATTTCAATGCAATAGTACAAAAATTTCAGGGAAAAGATAAAAAGTACATGTATGACCACCTTAATGACAATCAAATGATAATATATTTTCATAAGATTCTAGATATAAGTAGTAGACTCGTGTCTAGATGTGACACATATTTTTGTGTAATTTTTTCCTAAATAAATAAATAATTTTGAATTTTCTGCTAAAACTTATTCAGAATTAAAAAACTCTCGTGTCTGACCACCTTAACTAATTCTAAACTTTACAAAATTAAATTTTTTTCTTCTTATAGTAGGCGAAGCATAGAATATGACGCATGTTTCAAATTTCAAAAAGGTTAAATGGTTTGAAAGTTATAGTTTTTTTTCAATCAATATGTCAATTAGGACTTTAAAGATAACTCAATTAAAAAATAAGTAATAATTACTTACTGAACTCAAAATTTGATAGCAATTATATTGATGGAAGCTGATAATGTCTTTAAGAAATCCTTTTTGTTTCATCAATTTCGAGTGAAAAAAAGATCGTCAACTACATGGTTGAAGTCTCCAGATCAAAACAAATCTGGTGAACACGTCTTATGGGTTGCTCATTCATGTTTGGCATTTCCCAAGGCAAATACCAAGCCTAATCGGATATCTGATAAAATCGGATATTTGAAAATTTTAGATATTCGATGATATCGGATATCTAAAATTTCTCATGTAATTCTGCATTTCATTTTGACTGATTTCTCAATTTCAAGGTACATATTAATTTTTTTTATGTTAATATTAAATAAGTTGAGTGTTTTTTTCAATTTTAAGTTATCTATTACAAATTTTATTTTTTTATATTAATATTAAATGATAATAGCATAGCTTTAGTATTATATAAATTTTTATATTAGTATTGTATTATATTATTATTATTTATTTCTTTTTTGTATAATAGTATAATCTTAGTATTAAATATTTATTTAAATATTTATTAAAATATTTATATTATATGTTCAATAATACCTAAGAGAGAGAGAGTACCTAATACCTGAGAGAGAGAGAGAGAGAGAGAGAGAGAGAGAGAGAGAGAGAGAGTGGTGTAGTAGCACTCCCTTGAATCTTCACAACAACTATACTTCTATGGTCTTCGAAGGATTCACCCAAGGGCCTTCATGCATAAGGGTCTTTAAAGAATTTTCAAACTTTGATTAACAAGCCAACTTGTAAGGCCTAGTCACCCTTGTTGTCTTTATAAACCTTAGGCTTTGACTATGGTCAGTCAGCATGTTTTGCGTCTAGTTTAGTCTAGATTTGTTCTTAGGATTTTTAGTCTTTTTTTAAATCAATAATGATCCAAAAGATCTTAGACTTAGGTCTTATTAGGAATAAAGTGCACTTTTGCAAGAAATGTGAAAAGTTGCACTAAGAAAGAAATGATGTTAAGCAACTTTTGAAAAGTTGTTAATTAATTGTAATTGCCTCCCAATGGTCGCAACCTTCAAAAGGTAGTTGGATCCATTGGGAAAGGTCTTTATAAGCCTTTTAGGAGGGTGGAAGATGAGCAAGCAATAGAGGATGTAAATTTGTTTTTGAAATCAATAAAATATATTTGATTTCCTACAATAGTTGACTTTTTGTTCCATGAAAAGTTCCGTACGAATAGTACTAGTGATGAAAATGAACTGGATGTGAGGAACACTAAATTATCTTTCTAATTCTTTTGGTTTGAAGATCTGGAGTGATCGGAAATGGAAGTTTGAGTCAATTCTTTGCAAATTGTTTTGAAACCCTCCAAAACTAGGTTTTCCATTTTAAATTTTGTGTTTCTCTCATGTCCACCATCGGAACAAGAGAGAGAGAGAGAGAGAGAGATTTTGACAAAATTTGGGTGGGAGATTTCAGATATCTAATTCATTTTACTGGAATTGAAAAGTAAAAAGTTTATTCTCTAGGTCCCTCAGCTCAAGAAGCACATTTTTCTGTAGAGAATCATAGGATTGCAGTTGTAGAAGACAAAAATCCACTTTTTCCCCCTTCTTGGCTGGAATTTATCTATTATGAAAGGTTTTTGGATCACCTTTTGGGTCTCACTATGGGGAGTACTAGTCGTTGAAAGCATAAACAGAAGAGGAAACTCACAAATGAAGAGATTGAAGTGTATAGAGAAATGGATAGGGTTGCCCATCGGAACAAGAGACAAGGTATGTTAAATATTAATGAAGATGTGGGCATAGGCCCACCCTTATATGTGTTTTCAAGTGAAGAAGATTATGAATTTGAAATTATTTATGACAATAATATTGAAAATGAGAATGTATGGATTGAAGATGAAAATGTAGGTTTTGAAAATGAACATGTAGATGTGGATAATGGCAGTGTGGACATTGACAATGACAATCCACTGATTGAATATGAAGGAATTGACAATGATAACGGTACACAAGAACCAAATCAATGTAACACATCTCCAAATTATATGATAAATGAAGTCCCTTGGGAGGAAGAAAGACAAACTTCAAAATTGAGACCTTCAAGAACAACTAAATGGTTACTTGAAATTGATGAGAACATAATGAGCAATTTCGATGGTAAGAGATCAGAAAGAACCATTCAATTGTGCATTTCAAAACTTTTTGATCAATTTTTTATCCACAAGATGTTGGTTAAGCAATGTCAAATGTTTGTACAATTGTTAAAGATGCAGAAGATGAGACGTATACTAGTCAAATTGAAGATTAGTGTGAACAAGAAAAAGGAGAGGAATGTTATGATTGTTAGAAATCTCTTTACTGCTCTCAATTCCATTCGGAAGACTACCAAGGAAAAAGATAAGAGAGCTACTAGGAGGGTTATTACAACCTCCTTAGTAAGTCATCATTTGAGAAAGGCTCATTTGATGAGACAAACTTGTGTTGACATGAACCTGAATCATAAAACTTTGGATAGAGCACTTGCAAGAAGATAAATACTTAATGATCCTCTTCAACATGATACATGGGCTTATGGTGGGAGACTTTCATGTTGTGATAAGAAGCTTATCGATGGTGTGAAGGATCAAATTCAACTATTTTGGCAATCTAACTCAAGAGTGTCACCAAATGTGAAGGATGTCTTGAAGTTGAGAATTGGCATTCGAGACCACACCCCACATCCCAAACATTATTTGGAGGTGAGTAAAACAATATTGTTCAAAAAAATTTGTGAGACACATCCAACATTGCAAATATCACAAAGATATTTTGAATCCCTCAAGCCTTTTTTTGTGTGCCTCTTAAGATTTGAAATACTTGTTGCAAATATCATGTGGAGTTTTCAATGCACCGTGAATTGTTATGATCCCTTCATTCTACTTTGCATACTAGTGAAATGTTGGAGGAGTGTGGTGCAAGTACTCTTCCAAAATCATCAAGAGACTTTCTAGACCATTTTTTATGTCCTAGAGATGATGGATATTTCTTTTATACAAAAGATTGCTTAAATGACAAGTGCTCAAAGTGTGGTGGGCTAGTGAAGTTTGTTGAGTGTTTTCATGAGGCCTACAAACACAATTTTGGAAAGAAAATTGTCCACAAAAAGGTATATAAAACCATTAAATATACATTGAAAAGTGGAGGTGAAGGCTCTAGATGTGAGTTGGTTACAAAAGAATGCAATATAGATGATTTTATTTCAGATTTTAGGAAGAATGTTTTTTACAAGTATGCAAGGCATAGTTACAGGTCTCAATGGTTAGATCAACAATTCAAGATGTGTAAGGACACTTTTCTGATTGGCACTATTATATCGGCTGTTGAATTTCTAGAGAACTATATGTTGCAGCCCCAAAATGAGTTGCAAGCTCAATATTACAATTCTATTCAGGTTGCTCTTTTTGTGCACACAACATATAGACATTCCCCTAACAGTACAGAAGATGACCAGAAGATAATCAGAGAATACCATTTTTATATGAGCATTGATAGATCTCACTCTCATGAGTATGTCCAACATTTCTTTGAGAATTATTTTGACTGGGTGCAGGAAAACAATATTGCTATGGATAGACATCTCATTTGGTTAGATAACTCCATAGGTCAATTAAAAAATGCTTGTATGTTTTATTGTTTATGTAGAATACATGTAGAGAGAGGTGTACCTCATATTTGGAGTTTTTTTTAGGCCAGTCATGGAAAAGGGGAGCATGATGGAGTAGGTGCATGCGTAGAGAGAGCTCTAGTTAAAGAGCAATTGAGGATTTCAAGTGAAAAACTTCTTGATGCTCATTCTATTGTTGATTGGTGTACTTCAACATTGTCACAGGGGGACTCTTGATTCAGCGGTGCATAGATTCTTTTGGTTGGTTGAGTTGAGCACAATAGGAGATTGGTTGGATTATCAAAATGTGAAATATTCTTCAAAAATGCATTCATTTCAAAGCTTAGATGCTATTACATGGACCATTTGGATATGAGAGTCGACTTGTTATTGTCCAAGGTGTCTTTAGTGTGATTGGGATCAGTGTGAGTCAAGTGAGTGGGTTGATATGTGGGTTCCACATTATCTAACTCATTTATCTGTCACAGTCTCTATAATAAATGATGACATGGATTGTTCACTTGACTTTGACCATCTTTTAAATCTTCTACAGCCAGGACATGTTTTTTCATTGGTTGTACCACAAGGGAATGATGAGAGATCAGATTACTGGTTAGCATGTTGCATACGAGGAAAGCAGAAACTTGCACAATTGACGATAGATGATGATATGTTCACATATCCAACAAGATCACATGTTGTTGTAGAAACATGGTTGCACACATAAATGATTAGAAATAATGGCATTCCTACATTTGAAGACTATGAGAAGCACAAAACCATTCTCATGTATTCACACCTTGTTATAGCAAAAAATGTTAAGTTGTTGAAACATCAAGGAAAATAAAAGACAAAGGAAATTTGGAATATTAGTACTGTTGATCATGAAGCAATATTGAATACCCTCAAGAAGAAAGATGACCCTTCAGGCACACTTAAGTAGGTAAGTTGAACTCAAGTTGCAAGGTTTTCAATGTTTATTACGATTACATTCAATAAATAAATTGTAGTTTTTTGTTTTATTTGTTTGAGCCAATAAACTTGGTTTTGTATGTGGATTGTAAATGTAGTTGGATACATATATGATAGATGTAGAAGGTCGAGGTGTGCATTTGATTAGCCCATATTTTATGACGGTAAACTTCACTATGCATTGGCTAGTCATGTTATTTGGTTCGTTTAGTTACTTATACATTCATAGTCTTTTTGTCAACCTATATAAACTTCTTATATTCTCTATTAAATTTTCTTCTACCTTCCGAATGCAGGGATTGTCCAATGTAGATGTCATCGAGTACCATGTGTTAAATGTATACACTTTAGGAGTGGAAAGGATACTTATTTTTTATATATAGTTGTGTATATAAGATTTTGTATATAAAAAAAAAATTGAATGTAATGTGCATATTTAGATGCCAAATTTTGTATATAAAACAAAAATCAACTATAATGTACATATTTAGATGCAAAATTTTGTATATATAGAAACAAAAATCAAATGTAATGTGCATATATAGATACCAAATTTTGTATATAAAAAATTATATGTAAAATTTGAAATATAAAAGAGTCCATGGGGTTGATTTGCAAATATTAAGAGCCCACATTTGTATCATCTAAATGCCATGTAAAGTGCAAAAATTATGTTTCCTTACTATGAATGTTATATCCTTATATTTGTATCATCTTAATTTTGTATCCTTACATTTGTATTGTCTTAATTCCATGTACATTTGTATCATCAAATGATGTAATAGTTGCAATCATTGAGTAAAAATTAGTCAAATGTGTCTAAAGTAAAATGGTGATTCCCTGGGGTAAAGGGATAGTATTGAAGGATTGCATCCTAGCACCAAATGGACTATGCCATTAGCTCTGGTTGGGTGGGTAAATGCTAGTGAAAACCTCATTTTGACCACTAAATCACTAGAACATTCGCAACCATGCCAGACCAAAGTGTCCCCAACGTGCACTAAGCACGATTGGGCAGCGATCTTTCAAGGCTCCTATCTCAAACCCTGTGAGAGGTATCTACAAACTATGAGATGCTATAGGACCATGTTTCTAAGGCCTATAATAACCTCTCTCCATTTTGGGAGATTCAAATTTTTTTTAATTTGGCACGCCAATCTTGTTTGATGCCAAAACTTACAGTGAGGGTTAGTTGAAAGTTGCACCACTTGGTTTCTTCAAAACTGTTCATCCCAGCACTTAATAGTCTATGCCATTGGCTCTAATTGGGTGGGTAAGTGCTAGTGACAACCCCATTTTGACCATTGAGTCACTAGAACATTCACGACCATGCCAGACCAAAGTGTCCCCCAGGTGCACTAAGCACAATTGGGCAGCAATCTTTTGAGGCTCATATCTTAGACCCTGTGAGATCTATCGGTGAACCATGAGATGCTACAAGATCATGTTTTTGAGGCCTAAAATAATCTCTCTCCATTCTAGGATATTTAAATTTTTTTGAATTTGGCACACCAATCTCACTTGATGCCAAAACTTGTAGTGAGGGTCAGTTGAAAGTTTTACCACTGGGTTTCTTCCAAACCATTTTTCCTGGCACTGAATGGTCTGCACCATTAGATCCAATTGCATGGGTAAATTCCAGTGAAAACTCTATTTTGATATTGAGTCACTAGAAAGTTCACAACCATGTCGGACCAAAGTATCCCCAAGGTGCACTAAGCATGATTGGGCAGCGATCTTTCGAGGCTCGTATCTCAGACCCTGTGAGAGGTATCGGTAAACTATGAGATGCTACAAGACCATGTTTCTAAGGCCTACGATAATCTCTCTCTCTACTCTGGTAAATTCAAATTTGTTTGAATTTGGCATGCCAGTCTTGCTTGATGCCAAAACTTGCAGTGAGGGTCAATTCAAAGTTGTACCACTAGGTTTCTTCCAAACCATTCATCCCAACACCAAATGGTCTATTCCATTAGCTCTGGTTGGGTGGATAAATTCTAGTGACAACCTTGTTTTGACCTTTGAGTCACTAGAACATTTATGACCATGTCAGACCAAAGAGTCCTCAAGGTGCACTAAGCACAATTGGGCAGCTATCTTTCAAGGCTTGTATCTTGGACCCCGTAAGAGGTATCGTAAAACCATGAGATGTTATAGAAATGTCTTTCTACGGCTTACAATAACCTCTCTCTTTTCTAAGAGATTTAAATTTGTTTTAATTTGGCACACCAGTCTCGCTTGATGCCAAAACTTGCAATGAGGGTCAATTAAAAGTTGCACCACTAGATTTCTTCCAAACCGTTCATCTTGGCACTGAATGGTCTACACCATTAGCTTTGGTTGGGCAGTTAAATGCTAGTGACAACCCCATTTTGACCACTGGCTCATATGGGGTTATAGGTTAGTTTGGATTACAAAGGTTTTTTTAAACCTTATTAAAATTTATAAGAAGGGGTATTAGATTCAAGTTGTTGAGTTAACAACATTAGTTGTCAACTGGACAACATCTTTAAATCATAGTTTGGTTATGATAGTCAGTTTGGGACTATTACCAAGAAGTTAGATAGCTAGATAGAGGTTGCAGTCGGGTTTTGAAGGATTTTTGAGTCTTTTTTGTAAGGGATCCATGTGAGTGAATGGGGGATGTCGAGTTGGGAGTGTAAGGAAGCAAAAATATAATATTTTTCAATCAATAAACAAAGATTTTATCTGCATGTTGTTAATTGTCTCGTGGAATAGTCAGTGAAACATCAAATTAATGTGCTTGACTTGAATGTGATTTGGGTTGGGTAGTGAATTAAATACATTTCTTTGATTATTGTTTATGTCTTCCATACATTACTTTCAGTCTTTTTATTATTCTTAAATCAAAGCAAGTGACTGTTGTTTTGTGACTGTGACTGGTTGAAGGGTACAGTCAGTGTGTAGGGATGTAGTCTCCTTAAGGGATTGAATCTCCCACCCACTATGACCAATGTAATTGGTGGTAGGAGTCAGTGATGTATTATATCCTTGTATTATAATTGTCATATGTATGGATATGTGAAGTGATGGTTGAGAGAACACTGATTGATGGAGTTTACTGATTGAAGGAGAGCCTGTCTTCACACCAGTCATTATCGAAGTTGAATACCCTTGAGAAGATTTGTTCTTATGATGGAATATGGATATTAGGATCCATAATAATGTGTTAGGCCAACTGGATTGTCTTGGAGAGAGTTACAAAGGTCTTTTTGAGTAGACCCTAGGTATATGACCCTAGAAATAAGGGTTTGGTGGCTAGAAAATTTGGTGAGTTTTGAAACCTTATAAACTTGAAAATCTTGTATTTTGAAACCTTAAGAAAGACTATTTAATGCTTTGGGGTGTAGGGAGTAAGTGCATATATAAGTTGCTTTGTTATTTGGAGGAAATTAGGCCTAGTTTGTGGGTGCTAGGGTAGTGGATCTAGAATTTGGTCCAAAGGAGTCTACCCTGAGTCTTGGGGAGGATTTAAGTAATCAAAAAGTGTATCTAGATAAATAATTAGTTTCTTGATTTGTTTGGAGAATTCTGGAGAAAAAGGCTGATTTATGACTGGTGAAGGCTACAAGCTTAGAAGGGCTATTGGAGTGGATTGGTGGATGATGAGTTGACTAGAATTGGTATATAGGTGGAACATAGTAGATGTACCATATTAAGATTTTATATGGTGTTATAATCAAGGTGGAAGACCTATTTCAAGTTTTGACAAGATGGAGGCTCTAGGTGCACTAGGAGGCCTAGAATGGAGTTGGTGCCAAGAGAAGTTGGGATAAGAGGTAAGAGGAAGTGAACTTTTTCAAAATGTCTAATGTGTTGGTTCTCTAAAGTCAAAGAACTCTATTTGACCCTTGAGTTGAGACTAACTCCTTGAGTATATTCCAAGATGCTTGTAGAATCCTCAAGTTGAGTTGGGTTCCTTGAGGAGATAGTAGAGGGCTCTCCATTAGATTTGCTTGGTTGAGAGCATCAGATACACATGAATACAATGTAGCACATAAATTATGAATTCAATTAAATGATCAATTACACATGTGAAAACACATAGCACATAAAGCGTACATATAAATTTTCTTAAGTCACGAAGCATACATGTAGCACATAGATTATAAAGCATACACATGAATTCACTTAAGTCGTGCACATAGCCCATACACATGAATTTAGGTTTTGAATAATGTAGTTGAATATACATGAATATACTTAAGGCATAAATCGTACACATGATTACATACACACAAGAATATTTACATACTAACAATGAATAAATAAACTCACAATTAACAAATTGGATCGAATATCAAGTTTCGTATATATCAAAATGAACAATAATTTTGTTCATATTTACAAAATCAACATATCTAGATACAATGTGGCATACACCATCTCAAAATGTGTCATATGACATCTCAAAATAAGTTCAAGTACAAATGTTTCTAGGACATCCTATTCTACTGGTGGATCATCAAAATCCAACCTCTTTGAAGTACTCTTTGGCTCTGATGGATCATGCATTCAAGCAAAAAAGTGAAACCCCAAGTTAGACTACTTAATTTATATGGTTTCTACAAATTAAAAATAAAAATTCAAAATCATAGTCAATAATAATAAATAAAATTTAAACTAAAATTGAACTCTCATGTACCTTGCCTCTCTGTCTCCTCACTCAGACAAGAGACCTAATATATGTCCTTGGTAGCGAAGAAACAATGCCACCAATGTCAACTCTGACCTTTATATGTTTGCAAACATGAGATTGATCTATGAGTTATACTATTTAATGTTAAATCCTTGGTAGCAAATATATGTGTACAAAATAATTGAAGTAGCACTAAAAATTACCTATGTTGAACTTTCTTCAGGAAATGTCAACTGAGTCATCAGCGATACAAACCCTTGGCGTTCTACCTCCCTCAAACTAGGGGTGACCTACAAAAGTTAAACAAACACTTCATACAATCATGACTTGATCATATTATATATACTTGATAGTAAAATACACACAAATAAATTTAGAAATATACGTACTGTGGGGCTATCACTATGAATTGAGATGCATGTGACTCTATCATGGTGAAAGGGTCTCACAACATCATTAGACACCACCCTCTATCAAATAAACCATGTAAATTAAAAATGAGTATGCACAACTGAGAAGTATACATGTATGCATAAACAAACTAAATTACTTAATTGCCTTCCCCTTGTCAACACATGATGCTTGAATCCCCTCACATTGTCCCCCAGTGGCAACTGGTGACACCTACATCAGTATGTAATAAGATGATCATAAAAGTTAGGAAACACATGTACATATACTATTATAATAATTTAAGAAAACCAATGAGTACGTTAAAACATATGTACCATGGAAGTGTGAAGGCCAAATGATATGGATGAAAGCGTGGACCCATCCACCTGTACCATCTCCTCCTCTATCATCAACTGAACATAAATGTAAAAAAACATAAGTGGGAAATCATTATAAGAAAATTCTACTAAAAATATGAATGTTTAAAATTAAATACAATGTAAAAAATGAATTGTTTATCCTTACCATAACAGTAGGAGTCCATGGCTCTCTATGCCCCTGATGCACATCTTCATGAGGTGCTTCAGTGCCTGTAGTGTGTTGTGTAGTATCATCCACCTCGAAGACGTAGTTATATGCATCACTATCATTTAGGGGACCCAAGCACATATTCTTTCACATAATGCAAGTGTGGGGTACACAAACATGTGAGCTCATGGAGGATGTCCAAGGGCCAAAAGCATCAAGATGAGGAGGCAACAATGTCGAGCTCTGTGTAACCAGCAAATCACTCAAGTGTGAATGGCTCGAATAGTCTGTGAGGTGACCTCAACAATAATATCAGGATGTTTCACTATAGGAGGTAGTGAAATCTTGGGAGGGGGGATGTACATATGTGCGAGATTTCATCTAGTGTGCACATGGCCTATCCTAAGGAGTGCCTAAGCCTACACCCTAGTTCGGTCTCATACTCCAATAATTTACCTTGTGACTGAGCACAAATTCCGTATACAATTTTTTAATGAAATAAAATGGGACATCCAAATTATTGTGAGGTGGTCTATCAAAAACCATCCACCAGTGGTCCTAAAAGTTGTCATGTATTGCATCATTTGTGCACCATTTAATTGACAACTTGAGTTTTATAGGGTCTACTTTTAAACCAGTTTTGGCATCCACAAAAAGATTACATATGTCATGTTTTGTTATGTTTAGGTTCATAACTTGATCATAGTCAAGCCCATCATCAAACTGGACATGCATGGAATAGCGCCAAAGGAGTGCAACATTATGTTTCTCTGTAAGTTTCTCCATGTTTTCAATAATGGAGTTCAATGTGGAAAACATGGGGTGCAATGTGGGGATATTAGCATATGTGGTTTGATATCCTCTAAGCTGATTTAGATTGTCTCCTATGAGATCCTCTAAATGGTGAGGGTTTGAGACTGGTTCGTCTTCTGAAAGTGGGGGATTATTTGGAGGTGGTTCTAGATTATTTGTAGGATCATTGGGAGGGTTTTCTAATTCATTTGAGTCCATGTCTGATTACAATTAGAACCCAAATAGATAATTACAATCAATTTTAAAAAATAATTAAAAATATCATTTAAACCCTAGTTTTTATATAAAAAAATACAAATTTCAATTAAAAAACAATAAAAATAATAAAAACTTAAAAATTTAACTTACCTATTGATGTTGAGAAAATCAAATATGATATTCTATCAGATATCTGAAACCCCTAGAGCCATGTTCAATGTTTTCACAATGAAAATGTTGAACGTGGTCACAGACTACAAATATAATTTATTGGCAAAAGTCAGATATCTGATAATATCAGATATCCAAGATTATCAGATATTTGATATTATCAATATTCGATTAGGCATGTGCTTTGGCATTTGGCTTGGCCAGGTGTACTGACACCCAGGCCTACTAAAAAGTCAACAAACTTTTAGTGCGCTTTTGGACGAGTGAAAATTTTATTTTTTTACATCGCCACTTTTTGGCATACCATGATCTTGCACATACCCCATTATAATAATAATTCTCAACAAAACAATAGTCATAATAATAGTTATCATAATAATCATAATTATTCTAATAATAGACCTCATTGTACTTATTGTGGGAAATATGGTCATGTGACCAACAATTGTTTTCAGAAAATAAAATCATGAGCAACCCTTTACTCCTTATAATCAAACTAATCAAAAACTCTCATAATAATAACTCTCGTCAAGATTTTGTTTCTTGTTATGGGATGTCTAATTCTCACTATGATGATACTACTATTTAGGATGAACCCTATGATGATGGTTATTCTTCGAATAACCCTCTAGATTACTATATTCCTACTCAAACAAATTTAATTCAAAGTGATACTATGCACTCTCCTTATGATGAATTCCAATTTGATGATTCTTTCTCTCATTTTGATGATATTTTTGAACAAGAAGAGGAAATTATTTATAAATTTCCTAATGTCACTTTGCCTTCTTTTGATTATCCTATTACAGATATGTTTATTACTCAAGATAAAATTCATGATAAGGTACTAATCCTATTATTGTTGTGGAGGTTAATGATGATGATGCTTATACTAGCTCTCCTCCTCTTGATATTTCATATTATGATGAATACATTACACATTTGTTTTATGCAATTGAAGACTGAATTTTTTATTATATGACTCATGATTTGCAATATAATTTTTCTTTCCAAAGTGTTACTGATTCAGCACTAAGAGATCCCAATGATGGGAGATCTACTAGTGGTTATTTCCTTATTGCAGGCTCAAGTGTAGATACATCTCCATCTCTATTTTCTACTGGAAATGAATATTCAGAATGTACACATGCATCTAAAGAAGTTCTATGGAATCAAATATTACCTAAACATTTGGATCCTCCTCTACAAGCTCCTACACCTTTTTTATTGTAATAATCAAAGTGTTGTTTCAAATATTCCTATGTACAATTCAAGATCTAAGAACATATCACTCCAGAATCACTTCCTGAAAGATCAAGTTGTAGATAAACATGAGCCCCTCATCCATTGAAAGGGAAATGATCCAAGTGTTGATATCTTAAATACTCTTCCTCAAAAGAAATCTCAAAATCATTGTAAATATTTGGGTTTGATACCTATTGCTCTAATCACCCCAAGTAAATATTAAAGGGGGATGTTAGAATTAGTAATCTTTCTTTGGTTGTTTTATTTAATTTGAGGATAAACCAAGGTATCCTCCTTTTATTTAATTTAGGATATTCCTATAGGAATCTCTAAATGTAATTATTTTGTCTAGTCCAAGTGGGAGGACAACTTATATTTTGTAATTTCTTTAATAAGGAAATTATTTTATTCCTCCTTATGAGGATGCTCACACTTGGCACACACCTAGTATGAATGTGGCATTCATTCACATGGGAGTTACATGCAAACTCTTTCATGATCTCTACTTAAGAGATGCTTCTCCACACACTTGATACATTTTTTTCTCACACAATTTTCTCACATTTTTCCTACACATAACTTCTCTCCTAGTTCTATCATTATTGTATTGAGCTTCTTGCTCATGTATTCTCTCTCTCTCTCTCTCTCTCTCTCTCTCTCTCTCTCTCTCTCTCTCTCTCTCCCTCTCTCTCTCTCTCTCTCTCTCTCTCTCTCTCTCTCTCTCTCTCTCTCTCTCTCTCTCTCTCTCTCTCTCTCTAAGCTTTTCATTCCTCATTCATAATACACAAAGGGATTTTTCTTTTCTTTTCCCCTTACAAAAATCTCTTGGATCTTTGTTGGGATTCTTGGAGTATTCTCATGTTTTGGTGATTTATCTTGCAACTTCATCTCTATTTTGGCTTATGGTAAACTATTTGCACTTCGCTTTCTTGGATTATTTTCATGATCTTATTTTTATTCTTTTAATACTTCTAACAATAAAACTAATAGTATTAAGTATGATATTGATCCTAACTCTAAACCCTACATGCCATCTCTCATCACATCCCTTTTCAAACCCTAACTTTTGCATTGATCCTAACACTACTTATAACCCTAACCCTAATCAATGTTATAAAACTATACCAAACCCTTACTTTAACCACATACTCCAACCCTACACATAAATCTCACACTACCTATTATATTAACACTAACTCTAAAACCTACATCCCATTGGTAACCATGTCCCTAATATTATTCTAATAGTCAACCAAATAATAAACTTAACCATAAAACTATATCTAATTTACACCTAACTATAAACCTTACATCTTAACCTTTACCATGATGTTAAATTAACAATAACCCTAATCCTAACTCTAGAGCTAACCAATATACTAATAGGACACCTAGAACTCTAAACCATCTTCTTGAAGCCTAATTGTACTAAGAATTTACTAAAACATTATATTTACCCTTAATGTTACAATAAATATGATACACCACCTAATTGTAAACATAACATCCTATCCCAAACCACAACCTTAATCTCATCCTACCACTAACTCTAACCCCTCACCCTAATCCTAACCCTAAATCTAATTGTTATGATTAACGTTATACTACTCATAACTGTAAGCTCATTTCTATCCTCACACCAACCTTAACTTTAACAATAGCACTAACCTTAACAATGAAAATAGCACTAACACTAACAATAATATTATAGGTAACCCAAACCCAAACCCAGACACTAATCTTAATACTAACTATAAATGTAATTGTAACCATTCACATAATAATACTCCTAAGGTTAAAGCCTAACCCTAATCATAACTATTATTAGATAACTAAGAGGGGAGGGGGTGAATTAGTTAAGTCCAATTATCCTACAGTCCCAAATACTCCTAGATGTATATAACAAAACTTTCAAATCAAATAATAAACTTGGTAAAATATCAATTGTGCCTTTCTCTTCATCTACTGATTACCAGTAAATTAAGTACTGTGTTTACTGATCTATCCAATTATAGAAATGTGTAAAGTAAACTAACAACTCAACACATCCATACACATATAACCCATAGATTTTTAATGTGGAAACCCTATTAGGGGAAACACCACCTGGGACCAGTAACCCAAAATAATTCACTCTTCTGAAGTGAGCTCAGTTTGGAGCCAACTTTGTTAAAGGTTACAAAACACACTATGAGGTGTGACCTGGTTAGAGGATTTATCACTAATATTTCTCCTTTGACCAAACATTCACAATGGGGTCAACAAGAAAACAATCAAGATTCATTGAATGTCATATTGAAATATAAAGATTGTTAAGTCCCACTCGGTTAAGAGATTTATCAGTAACAATGGTTAAACAAATACAATAATGATCTGATTCAAATACAACTTGATTATCATATTTTCAGATCTATGCTAAGCTCAAAAATAACTCTAATCAATAATCAATTCAACATCTTCATTTCCTCCAACTCTATTTTGCTCGATATATGCTTTCTCTGACGCTTGGTGTTGTCTGTAGTTTTTCTTGGTTTTGTCTTTAACCAGTTTGATTAGTGTTGCATGAAAACAATCCTTTTCACATGAATTCTCTTGGAGCATCAAGAATCCCAGCCTCAATAATGAATTTTGTGTCTCCTTATATAGACATCATAAACTATTTTATTTTCATCCATAGATTTTGCCTCTTAATCTTCACCATTGGTTTTTCTACTTTAACCATCCTCAATAGTTGTGTCAATAACACATTTCATTCTCCTTCATTCAATCATCCTTGAATTTTGTTAGTCATTTGATCATCATAAAAAACATTATCTTTTACCTCATAATCATAAACAATTGTCCAACTCATCAGTTTAGTCGGCTGCTACAAACTCCATTTATTTCTTTTTCTCAGTTAATACCAGAATGCGTTGATGATAACTATGTCGGTTAATACTATACTTGGTATACACTACACTTTCTTGGTGTATATTGCAATCTTTGTTTACCGACCACATAAACTTGTTCCGTCCTGATCTTCAATACATAATAGAATCATGTAATACAATCAATTCATCAACATAATATCATAGACTCATCAATAAGTTACGCAATGTATACCATATCCATATCTTTCTCATCCATATCATCTTCATGTAGATATATCTTTCCTTTACCATTTTCCTTCTTAAGATGTTTGTAACCCTCATGATAAGTACAGTCAAAACTAGTTGACATTAATAACAATACATTGACTAATTTAATTGGCTTACATACACTCTAGTAGCTCAGTGATCATTAATCATTATCTTTCAATTATCCATTCTATTGTCAAACTTTCCTTCAAGATATTCAATTAGTTGTAGTTTATCAATCTCTCCCTTTGGTTTTGATGGCAACACAATAGAAATATTCTACAAAATACCAAACATTTTTTCTAGAACTCTGTAAGAAAATGATGTAACTCAATAAGCTCTCCCTAGCTTGTACATTTAATATATTTAATCGCTACACAACATTAATACTCCATGCAGTCTCTCACTGCAGATTTGATCTTCTTATTTGAATGTTGTTTCTTCTCTCCTATTTTCTTCTTTCTCTTTAGATAGATATTTCATTGATTCTTCTCTCCCTTTGACAACAATGTCAAAAATAATAAAAAGCTCTTCAATAGCCAAAATAGTATCTCTAGTGTTCGGTTTAGATCAAGTACATTTCATGTATCGATATGCAATTTCAATTTGTCTTTCTTCTTTTAGCTTTCACAACCTTAGGAGACCTAAAGTGTGAATATCATGCATCAACATCATTTGATATTCTGATAAAGTATAGGTTGATGCAACCCTCCTGATCACTTTAGTGACTGATAGACAAGGGATGGAACCCTAGTCTAGTCCCCAAGTACTCAAATGTATCCTTAGGTAAGGGTTTAGTAAATATATCTACAAGTTTTCCATTGATTTTACAAATTCCATTTTCACTTTCTTTTATTATAATTATTTCCTCAAGTAGTGATACTTTATAGATATATGCTTTGTCTTCGCATGCATCACTGGATTCTTAGAAATATTTATAGCACTAGTGTTATCACAATATGTTATCACCGGGTCAGTGATCTCTTCATTCATACCTTTCAAAATTTATTTTATCCATGCAATGCTCAAACAATTAGCAGCAAAAACATATTATTCTTCTATAGTGGATTGAGAAATGCATCCTTATTTCTTGCTTATCCAAGTAACTAGTCTTTCTCCTAAAAAGAATGCTCCACCGGTAGTGCTCTTTCTATCATCAATATTTCCAACCCAATCTGCATCTGTGTAAACTTTCAGTTCAAAGTTTCCCTCTTTCTTATACCACAAATCATATTTTTCAGTGTTCTTCAAATATCTCAAAATTCTTTTTACAATAGTCATATGTGATTCTTTAGGATTAGCAGAAAATCTTGCTACAATTCCAATTGCATGTGCAATATCTAGTCTACTATGCACAACATACATCAACTTACCAATCGTTGATCTGTATAGTGTCTGATTTACCTCATTTGACTGATCATCCTTTGTCAATTTGCATCTAATGACCATAGATGTACGGACCAGTTTGAATCTTCCATACCAAAGGTCTTCAATACTTCTTTTATGTACTTTGATTGAGTAATGTACATGCCTTCATTTTGTTGTAAAATTTGCAAACCAAGGAAGAATTTAACCTCTCCAAACATTGACATTTCAAATTCTTTTCTCATTTCATCAGAAAATAATTTACATAGATTATCATGTCCTTCAAATATGATATCATCAACAAAAATTTTAGCAATAAGAATTTTATCATTAGTTTCACCTTTCAAGTATAAATTGTTGTTGTCACTTGTTTTAACAAATTCAATACTGATAAGATAGAAATACAGTCTTTCATACCATGCTCTCAGTGCTTGTTTCAATCCATATAGTGCATTGTGTAACTTACGTACCACGTTTTTCTTATTAGGATCAACAAAACCTTTAGGTTTCTCAATGTATACCTCAAGTATTCCATTCAGAAATGCAGATTTAACATCCATTTGATAAACTTTAAATCCTTTGTAAGTAGCATAAGAAAGCAATATTCTAACTCCTTCAAGTCTAGAAGATGGTGCAAAAGTCTCACCATAGTTAATTCCTTCTTCTTGTGCATAACCTTTGCATACATCATTTTCAAGTGCATCTCTAACAGTTTTAGGTTTAAATTCAAAAACTAAGAATTTATTGTTTCTCAACTTACTTTGTGTCAACATGCCATCTTTCTTGTCTCCAATAATCTGATTTTGTGGATGATGTCTCCTCACATATTTTGCAAGTACGTGTTCAATTATTTGTTCTTATTGTGTTCTTTACTCGGTGTAGGATCAAGATCTTCATCGGTAATTGTTTCCTAATTCTCAGTCTATATAGACTGATACTAGTAGAATTACCCTATTGCTCAGTAACGCCAAGTTGTTTCTCGGGTAGAGTGTCAATTTTCTCAATAAAAGTAAATCTACCATAATCTTTTAGTTCCTTTTTTCTTTCTTTATCATTCTTCTCAAAAAATTCATCAACTCTCACATTTGCACTTTCAATCATCTTGTTAGTAGTCTTATTCAAACATTTGTAAGCTTTTCTCTTAGTATAATATCCTAAGAATATTCCTGTTGGTATAATACATTATTTGGGTAGTTTAACCATCCAACCGTTTGTCATTTTATAACTATCTGCATTGTATAAAAACTCCTCTTCTTGATTATTGAATAATATATTGAATATTCATCTTCAATCTTCTTCATGTGGTATCAGAGCCAGCATAGAAATGAATCGATTTGATGCATGAAGATGTGAAGACAATGATATTTTTCAAATGTTGAAGCCACAGTGTGGATGGAATTTGTGAGAAGTTGTGTATTGTTGTAGAAAACACATCAACGATTCTTGTTATTGATGACATGGAAATCACAGTGCTAGGAAAAGTGTTTTACCAATGTAAGCATCTGACTAACATACTCTATTTTGATTTGATTAGATCAACAATACTAATGATCAAGCGACAACGCTGGTGATCAAGTTCATTGTATGGGTCAATCACTAAACCTTGTATCCCATGCCTTAAAACTGATGCCTTTGCAAGACTAAAACTATTGCTTCACTAATCTAACCATCCTTTTTTGTTCCACACTTTCCTAACAAAGTACCTACACTTAGTCAAGTGGACCGGCATGCTCATCCCTATTTCTATGAATTAAAATCTTCTTTTGTCTTTCCTGCATGTGTGGAGTGTCTGATCTCTTGTTTTCTCATGTCTAATAGTGTGTGGAGTCATACCTAAGCATATTCATCTTTGCCATTTCTAAGCACTATCAATAATGCTTCAATTTAGTTTTGGGTTCTCTAGCATTGGGAATAATATTATGTGGATTAATGGAGTGGACCTATGATGGCATGTGAAGAAATGAACATCTTTAAGACACGTTATTCTCTGCAATGCATGAAAATAGTGGCAATGCATGAAAATACTACACAAACGGATGAATATTTTGATGATCTAGCACTACACAATTACGGTACTCTTCTTGAGAACTTTATGGATTTAAACTTCACTTTTCTAGAGATGAATTCATTTATACTTGTTGGAAGTTCTTATCTCTTATTTTTTGGAGGAGAACTCGATGATAATATGATTTTTTAGAACTTTCAAAAGTGTCGTTATATAGAAATTCCATTGTTTTTTGGTCAATTTACGAGTAGTATAAAAGATTTGGTTTACAACATGGATGAAAAAATAAGTGCTTCTTGGAAGTTTGGTATTCCAAATAAAAAAGGGCATATCATAAAAATGATTGCTAGAGGAGCTAGTGTGATATATGCTAATATTGTTGGAGATTTATGCTACTCAAATGAACTTGCATTTTATAGCCAGAATGAGGTAGAATCTACAAATCTCACTTTAAGGATGAGGCCTCCAAAGATTCATCTGATAAATCAAATGGATAAACTATAATAGGGTTTATCTGGAGGTTGGTGGCATCGGAGGATGGAGGGACTTCCATCATCTCAAGTCAAGCTTCTGGCTTTGGGATGGTGTTTTGAATGAGAAGCATTTTTGGCATTTTTTGGTTTTCAATTTTGTTTAGCTTTCTAATGCTGACAATTTTGCAAAATGCATGTTTTTTGAAGATTCATTTTGGAGACATGTTTGGGAATTGTTATTGCACTCAATATGGATTGTTGTCCAGCAAGCTTCAGAGTATATGATCAAGAATTATACCCTTTCTCGGTCACTAGACAGTGATAGAGATCTATCTCATCTCGTAGGGATCATTGTTGAATAATTCAAGACTTTTTTATTTGAGAGTTCAAGATTAAGGACTTAAGAACACAGTTTGAAGCTACACCTTTCCATCGGTCAAGAGACAACTTGATGGAGCCTTGCACGAGTCATGATTTGTTACTTCAGAAGAAAATTTTCTCAAAATATTTTTCTCAAATTATTTAATCAACATGTTTTGTTATGTAAGCCCTAAGGGGGGGTCTCTAGGGAAATGTGAGTATGATAATTTAGGATCAATGTATTAAGGGGGGGAATGTTGGCATAATACATTATATGGGTAGTTTAACCATCTAACTATTTGTCAGTTTGTAACTATTTGCATTGTATAAAAACTCCTCTTCTTGATTATTGAATAATATATTGAATATTCATCTTCAATCTTCTTCAATTCCTTCATCACCTTTTGAATCAAATTTCCCATTTCTATCATCTTTCAAAATGTAACATCTACTTCCAAATATTATGAAATAACTTACATTCAATGTGTATCCATACCATAATTCATAGGGTGTCTTGTTTGAATCTTTCTTTAGTTGAACTCGGTTCAATGTATATACAACAATACTAACAACTTCTCTCCAGTATATCTGTGCAACATACTTTTCAATCATTAGTTTTCTAGCACAATCAACAATAGATATATTCCTCCTTTTAGCAATCTCATTCTATTGTGGTGTCCTCAGTGCAAAAACTTGTCTCTTAATTCCATGCTCATTACAAAATTTAGTGAACTCGTCAGAAATAAACTCACCACCTCTTTTTGATCTAAATTATTTTAATTCTTTACCACTTTCTTTTTCCACTTTAGCTTTAAACCATTTAAACATCTTAAAAGCTTCAGATTTTTCTTTCAATAACATGACAATCATCATCCTAGAGTACTCATCAACAAAAAAGATAAAGTATCTATCTTCATAATAACTCTAAGTTCTTATAGGACCACACAAGTCGGTATGAATAAAGTCCAAAATAGCATTAGATAAATAGTTTTTTCTCTTAAAAACTAGATTTTGACATTTTTCCCATTTGACATTGATTGCACATGACATGGTCAGGTTTAGATAAGCCTGGTAAATCTCTAACTCTCCTTTTCTTACTAATCTTAACCATGTTGTCAGAATTCACATGATATAACCTTTTGTGCCATAACCATACATCTTTAGTTCTACCC
The DNA here is from genome assembly GCA_027943335.1 of Chamaecyparis obtusa. Taxonomy (NCBI): domain Eukaryota; kingdom Viridiplantae; phylum Streptophyta; class Pinopsida; order Cupressales; family Cupressaceae; genus Chamaecyparis; species Chamaecyparis obtusa. Next base: position 533,798 of record BSBK01007998.1, on the reverse strand, counting down.
AATAAACAAGAATTTTTAGCATTATCAAGATAAAATAGATTACCTTTAGATTGTTCACCAGTACCGACCAACTTTCTAGTCTCATCAAAGATCTTTACCTTTCTATTCTCAAATGTAACTCGGTGACGTGTGTTATTCAGTTGTGCTACACTCAAAAGATTGTAATTAAGTCCCTACACCCAATATGCATTCTCACATCTGATCTTATTGTTCAAAAATATAGACCCTTTTCATTTTACTAGACAAGGCGTATCATTTCCCATTTTAATAGATCCATCATTATAATATTCAACGTATTCAAATTTGTCTTCATCACTAGTCATATGATGTGTATAACCACTATCAATAATCCAAGTATCATTCTTGCTAACTTTAGAAATAAGTGATGATTCAACATACCTTTATTCTTCTTATGAATCTCCTTTCAAATCTACGAATACCACCTCAATTTCTTCAGCAGTGTTGGTGTTGGTGTCAGTGTCATCATCATCTTCAACAAGGTAGCATGCCTTCTTGCCTTTATCTTTGTAATCTCAATTACTTCTTCTATCATAGTATTAGTTGCCTCTGTGTTCTCAGTTATCTCTACTGTCAAATTTCTTTTCACTAGATATTTCATTGTCTTTCTCATCTTCTTTCTTGTTAGGACATCTAGTTGCAATGTGTCCAATCTCTTTATAATTAAAGCATACCAAAGGTAATTTTCCTTTATATCTTCCTTTACCTTTATGCAGTCTTCTAGCCATTAATGCTTCAAGATCATCAAGTTCATCCTCATCACTATCACTATCACTCTCATTTCTTATCATGTGTTTACTGCTTGATTGACCAATTTTCAAAGATGACATAAATGCAAACTCAATAGTAAGAAAAATACTATTATCAAAGTTTCTCAACTCAAAAGTAGTCAATCTATCAATTAGATTATCAAGTGTAGGATGATTACCTAGAGCTGATCTCATCTCATGAATTACAGAGACTCTAATAGCATAAGTAGGTAGAAAGGTTTTGAGAATTTTACTTACAACAATGTTTTCTTCAATAATACCTCCTGCTCCTCAGATAGCATTGGCAACCTCCTTAATTCAATTTTTGTACTGTGATATGTTCTCTCCTTCTTTCATTTTCATGTCATCAAACTTTCCTTTAAGGCTCTAGAAGTACATGTCTTAACATCTTCAATGTTGGCATCGGATAAGGAAGCAACAAGCTCTATCATTAAAACATTGTGTTCATGTCTATCTCTCATCCGATCAATAGTCAAGGGTGTAGTAGGAAAGATGAATTCATTATCCAAGTAGTCTATTGTAGATTCTCCAATTCCTAATATATGTAATCTTATTCTACTTTGACATGTCGAGAAGTTTTCTTTGTTCAACTTTCTCACCTCTCTCTCATACATCTTGTGATCTTTAGTTTAAGTCCTTCAAACTTTTCCTTCCAAGCACTCTATGCTTTGATACCAATTGTTAGATAACTGAGAAGGGGGGTGAATCAATTAAGTCCAGTTATCCTATAGTCCCAAATACTCCCAGATGTATATAAAAAAACTTTCAAATCAAATAATCAACTCAGTAAAATATCAATTGTGCCTTTCTCTTCATCTACTGATTACTAGTAAATTAAGTATTGTATTTACCAATCTATCCAGTTATAGAAATGTGTAATGTAAAATAACAATTCAACACATCCATACACATATAACGCAAATTTTAAACATGGAAACCCTGTTAGAGGGAAAACCACCAAGGACCGGTAACCCAAAATAATTCACTCTTCTGAAGTGAGCTCAGTTAGGAGCCAACCATGTAAAAGGTTACAAAATACACTGTGATGTGTGACCTAGTTAGAGGATTTATCACTAAAAGTTCTCCTTTGACTAAACATTCACTACAGGGTCAACAAGAAAACAATCAACATTCATTGAATGTCATATTGAAATATAAAGAACGTTAAGTCTCACTCAGTTAAGAGATTTATCTATAACAATGGTTAAACTGATACAGTAATGATTAGATTCAAATACAACTTAATTTGCATATTTTCAGATCTATGTTAAGCTCAAAAATACCTCTGATCAATAATCAATTCAACATCTTCATTTCCTCCAACTGTGTTTTGCTCAGTATATGCTTTCTCAGATGCTCAGTGTTGTTTGTAGTTTTGCTCAACTCTATCTTTAACTAGTTTGATTAGTGTTGCATGAAAACAATCCTTTTCATGTGAATTCTCTTGTAGCATCAAGAATCCTAGCCTCAATAATGAATTTCATGTCTCCTTATATAGACATCATAAACCATTTTCTTTCCATCCATAGATTTTGCCTCTTAATCTTCACCATTGGTTTTGTCACTTCAACCATCCTTGATAGTTGTGTCAATAACACATTTCATTCTCCTTCATTTGATCATCCTTGAATTTTTTCATTCATTTGATCATCATAACAAACATTATCTTTTACCTCAAAATCATAAACAATTATCCATCTCATCATTTTAGTCGGCTTCTACAAACTCTATTTATTTCTTTCACTCGATCAATACTAGCATGCGTCAGTGATAACTAGCTTGGTTAATACTATACTCGGTATACACTAAAATTTCTTGGTGTATTCTAAAATCTTTATTTATCGACCACATAAACTTTTTCAGTCTTGATCTTCAATACATAATAGAATCATGTAATACAATCAAGTCATCAACATAATGTCATAGACTTATCAATAAGTTACCCAATGTATACCATATCCATATCTTTCTCATCCTTCTCATCTTCATGTGGCTATCTCTTTCCTTTATCATTTTCCTTCTTAACATGTCTATAACCATCATGATAAGTATAGTCAAAACTAGTTGACATCAATGACAATACATTGACTAATTTAATTGTCTTACATACACTTTAGTAGCTCGGTGATAGGGAGACTCTGTGGTCTGCTAGGACTCCTTCTTGAATCCTTCTAATAGGTCAGCTTAGGACCTCCTACTTCTTTCTTCCATTCACCCTACACCTTGGAGAGACTTCCATCTATCCCTCTTTCCACCAAGTCTTCAACCTACCAATCAAGTGCTCTAATCTTTCAAACCATCAACTAAGGCCATTTAAGCCATTAACTCCAAGTCAGGCCCATAATAGTAAGGATTAGACAGGAGTCTTATGGATTCTCTAGTGTTTGATTTTATTAGCTTAAGTCTATATTTTCATGGGTCTAGGAGCTCTTTTGCTATCAATTTCCCTTCTTCCTAGTTTCTAAGCCTTGTAGCCTTTTTAGGCCTAATTAGGCCTAATTTGACTAGGGCTTCTTGAAACACTAGATTTCCCCAAAGGAACTTCCAAAAAACCTTTGGATCCTTAATGAGGCTATCTAGGGCTCTCATATTTTCTTGGTGATAGACCTTGTACTTGTTTTTACACCTCTAATCCCAATATGGCTCTTTTAAGCTTCTTTAAAGGTTTATCTGGTAACCCTGCTTCATAAACTGATCTCCAGACCCTACAAACTTGTCAAACACCTTAAAATACATATGAAAATATTACATGGCCTCTAGGGCTCATGAGGATTCTTTATCCTACCATTACAATCTACTTTAAAAGACCTAGCCTAAAAAAAACTAACATAGTCTTGCCTAGGGAAAGGTCTTGCTTCTGCATGCCTTCTTGTGCACACTCATGATATTGTAAAGTATATGTAAAATGGATGTACTTTCTATCCCCAAAAGGTCATACATTTTTCACGGTGGGATAGCAAGTTACTTCATGTCTAAACTAGTTGTCTTACTGTGACAGAGAGCTTGCTATTTACAAACAAAACAACAAACTAATCTAAGCCTGGTCTTTTATACAAACACTGATAATAAAATGAAAAGAAAAGACTTTAACTAATTATCACAAGCCTTTCTTTAATCATTCAATCCATTAATACATTAACACAAGCATTGTATCTCTAGTTTTTTTCTTCAAAAACTAGCTCTATTTTTCCTTCTAGAATATGGATTCTGCATAGAAACATACCATTATGTCAGAATTAGGGTTTTTACATCTTAAATATCTAAAATTAGGTGTTTGGCCACCCATTTAGGTTTCAGTCACCATTTGAGGTCTTTTTACAATTTTGGACAAAATATTGCCAATGCAACTTTTGCACAAAATGCAATATTGTGGAATTCTATTCTAATTTAACTAATTGGGAGGTCCTAATTGGACATTGAGAGTGATTGGAGCTCACTCACCTCAAAGAAAACCTATGGCATCATCTCTGATAGCCTAAAACTTGATGATATCACTATTTCCTTGCTTAGCCTTGACTCATTGTTAGACTCTAAACTCATGAACTCATGTCCTTAGTCCATTTGAAGACTCTAAACTCAACTACACACACACTAGGCTCTTTTGTGGCCTTTTTATAATTAAAAATTCCCATCATGAACTCAACACAACAAAATTTGACAAGGTGGATCCCTATCTCCTAGGTGCTCCTGTACCATGTTGTCCACCTTAGAAGCTAAGTCATCCCTAGTGATTGAGGTAATAAATCAATACCCCTGAGATTGAACTGGTTCTCATCAACCCAAGTAGCTTTGAAGTCTATTTGATTCTTCCATTTGATGAGATATTCATTGTAAGTGCCATGCTAGGTCTTAGCTTAGACTCTTGTGTCAAGAATCTTCTCTACCTGCAGTTTGGGCTTGACAGGGATAGCAAATGTTTGAACATCCTTGTGGGCTTCCTGGATGTTTTGATCCACTTCAATGAGAGGACCTTTATATCTAACTAGATCTACAATGTTAAAAATGGGGGAGATGGCTAAATCTTTTGGCAGAACAACCTTGTAAGCATTTTTCCCATGCTTGGCTAGTATTGGGTATGGTCTAATCCTCCTCATTTGTAATTTGGTAGGCACTCCTTTTTGGAGTCTGGCTTTATTTAGGTGAACCATTACAAGATCACCCACACCAAGCTGAACATCCCTCTTCTTCATATCAAATTTGTCCTTAATCATCTTGGTATTCTCTGTCAAGAATTTCTTGACCTACTCATGTACCTCCTTCATGGATTGACTGAAATCTTCAGCATGACCACTGTTATGGACTTGACTTTCCAAGTCTCTAAGATCACACACACCCCTTGGATGCATCCCATAGACAGCTTCAAAGGGACTCTTGACAGGAGTTCTATTGATGTTGTCATTATATGGAGATTCTTCTTGGTGTAGAACAAGGTCCCAAGTCAGTCCATACTCCTTAGTCAAGCACCTCAATAGATTGCCTAGGGTCTTATTAACCACCTCAGTTTGGCCATCAGTCTGAGGGTGGTAGGCTGAGCTAAATGATAGATTTTTTCCCAACCTTTTCCATAAGGACTTCCAAAAGTGTCCCATGAACTTGGCATCTCTATCAAAGACAATGCTACTTGGTAACCCATGGATTCTCATAATTTCCCTAAAAAACAAGTGGGCTATACGGCTTGCATCATGGGTGACTTTACATGGGATGAAGTGACCCATCTTACTAAACCTGTCAACTACAACATAGATACTATAAAATCCATTCTATATTTTAGGTAGGCCAACAATGAAATCCATACTCACATAGTCTCATGGCCTACTTGGAATTGGTAGAGGCTAATAGATCCCTACATTTGTAGATGTTCCCTTTTCTCTTTGGCATATGATGCATTGCTCCACATAAGTTCAGACATCCTTTTTTAACTTTGGCCAGTGATAGTACCTTTGGACCAATTCTAAGGTTTTGTTTATGCCAAAATGTCCACTCAAACTCCCATTGTGCTTTTCTTGGATCATATTTTCTCTCATGGATCCCCTTGGAACACATAACTGACCACCCTTGAATAACAATCCATTCTACAATGTGTAATCTTCATGTTCACTATGGAAATGATTTTGATCTTCTTAACACACCTTTTAAATCTCTGCAAAGTCCTCATCTATGTGATACATTTCTTTGAAGTTCTCCACACCTATGCTCTATATTTGTACTTCTTGAACTGTTAGGAGCCTCGTACTCAAGGCATTTTCTACCTTTTTTAACTTCCCTTTCTTGTGCTTTATGGAAAAGGTGTATGATTATAGGTATTCTACCCATTTAACATGCCTATGGCTCAATTTATATTGTGAGTTAAGAAAACTCAAGGCATGGTTATAAGTGAAGACCACAAATTCCTTTGGTAAAAGATAATGCCTCCACTTTCTTAGAGCTTGGACAAGTGCATATAACTCCAAATCATAAGAAGAGTACTTTTTCTTTGCTTCATTTAGTTTTTCACTAAAGAAGGCCACTGGTCTATTTTCTTGACTTAAGATAGCTCCTACTACTATGTTACTAGCATCACACTCTATTGTGAAAAAGCTTGTCAAATGTTGGCAATTTAAGGATAGGTTTAGTGGCTACTTCCCTCTTTAATGTTTCAAACCCCTTATCAGCAACTTGGGTCCATGCAAACTTGGTTTTGACTCCTCCTTTCATAGTATCCATCATGGGAGCACATATCCCACTAAAGTTTCTAATAAACTTCCTATAGTATTGTGCTAAACCATGGAAGCTCCTTACCTCACTCGCAGACTTGGGAGTGGGCCAACTTAATATGGCTGCTACCTTCGACTCATCCATTTTCAAATCACCCCTAGACAACACAAAGCCTAAATACACAAGCTCTTGCTTCATGAAATCACACTTCTCCAAGTGTATGGTTAGTTGTTCCTCTTCCAACTTATCCAACAAAATCCTAATATGCTTTAGATGGTCTTCCTTAGTCAAATTGAAAATCAAGATGTCATCTAAGTAAACTACAACAAACTTACCAATGACATATTTTAACACCTCATTCATGAGTCTCATGAATGTGTTGGGAGCATTGGAGAGACCAAATGGCATGACAAGCCATTCATAAAGTCCTTATGTGGCTTTAAAGGTAGTCTTCCATTCATCTCCCTCCTTTATCCTTATCTAACGGTAGCCACTTTTAAGGTCTATCTTGGTGTAGTACTCAGTCCTCCTAAACAGTCCATCAAGTATTCAATTCTTGGTATTGGGAACCTATACCTTGATGAACTACAACTGATTGAATATCTGAATGAACTGAAGAAACAGTGATTAGAGATCACCGAGCACTAAAATGTTATGTAAGATCATTAAATCAGTCAATATGTTGTCATTGATGTCAACTAGTCTTGATAGTACTTATCATGTTAGTTACAAACATCTGAACATCTGTGGGAGTAAGAAAATATGAAGAACTGAGCTATCTACATGAGAAAAACATGGATATGACAAATGAGGATAAGGAATACTTTGGGTAACTTATTGATGAGTCTATGAATTCATACTGTTGAGTTGATTATGTTGCATTAATCTATTATGAAGAAGGAAGCAAAATTGAACAAGAGATTGTGGTCGGTAATTGAAGATTTATGTAAACACCAAGCCAGTGTTGTGTATACTGACTGACAGTATTAAGTGAGCTAGCTTGACTAGTTATCACCGATGCATGTTCTGTGTTAACTGAATGTGGATGAAAACATTAAATTCTAAGAACAGCTGACAGAAATTGATGAGCTAGAAATTGTTATGATTTTGAGGTTAAAGATGAAGTTTGTTATGAGATCCACGACTAACAAAATTTAGAGAAGATCTAAAGGATGAGATTGAAACATGTTAATGACACATCTACCGAGAAAGGTTTAAGAGGAAAAATGGATGAAGGAGATTAAGCGGAAAAATCTAATGGCTGAAATGAAAATGGTTTACTTTTCTATTTAAGAGACACAAGTTTCATTATTGAAACAATCCCAGAGGAAGAAGACTACAAAGAATTCGCATGAAGACTATTCATGCGTGCTTGATCAAACTAGTTATTGAAAGAATTGAACTGCAGAGTTAACCAACCGTCAAAGAACTATTTATCTAGGGAAAGTAAGTTGATGAATATTGATGAAGTGAATTTGATTATTGATTAGAGGAGTTTTCTGGGCTTAGCATAGATTTGAATATCTACAATAGAGTTTTATTTGAATCAGATCATGCTATGTCAGTTTAACCATTGATTCAAAAAATCTCTTAACTTAGTGGACTTAACAGTCTTATATTCTGCCCTATGTCATTCAAAGAATGTACATTTTTATCTTGTTGACCCCATAGTGAATCCTGGTCAAAAGTTAACTATTAGTGTTAAATCCTCTAACAAGGTCACACCTAACAGTGTCTTTGTAACCTTTAACAGTTGTCTCTTCACCGAGCTCACTTCAAAAGAGTAAATTATTTTAGGTTACCGGTCCCTGGTGGTTTTTCCCTTAACAGGGTTTCCATGTTAAATCATTGTGTTATGTGTTATTTGTGATGATTTCTTTGTTATCATACTTTACATACTACATACTTAATTTGGTCAGTAATCATAGTTAGCTATTTAACTAGTAATTGGTAAAGTGAATAGACAGATTGATATTTTATGTTATCGAGTTGCATAATTTGTTGGAATTGTTTGATAAGGTACATCTTTGTATTTGGGACTATAGGATAACTGATCCAACTGAATCACCCCCCTCTTAGTTATTCTAACAATTGGTATCAGAGCGTATTGGTTTCTTGGAACAAAGTTTTAAGGACTTCATTAGAAAGATGACAAGATGTATAAGAGGGAAGTATCGAAGATAAACAAGGACAATTTTACTACATGGAAAAGCTGGATGAGACTTCACATATCTAGAATTGGTGAATCTGCTATACATTTACTTGACAATGGCTACTTACAAACACTAACTACACCTTTAACTCTTGATCAGTTGAGAGACTGACATGAACATAATATTACTATGATAGAGATTGTTGCTTCTCTATCTGATGCTGAATTTGAGGATGTCAAGGATTACACTACTGTGAAGAAAATGTGGGATAAACTTTCTCCAGTCTATGGTGGTGATGCAAATGTGATGAGAGCCAAAGTTGAAAGCTTAATAGGTAGATTTGATGATATGAAAATGAAGGATGGAGAAAACATAGTACAGTACATGATGCAGAAGCATCTCGAGTCCTTGGCAATCCTATGTCACCAAAAAGATGTTTGAAGTTTTCTATGTTTCTTAGTTCCTACTTTGACCAAGTTGGTTTGGTGTGAATCAATTTCCTTTGTTTACTGGTATTGGTTAGTTATCTCTTTGGCACTCGGTGATGCTTATCTAGTGCTTGGTTATCTTTGCTTATCAAGTTGTTTGTTTTGGATTTTTGTTGAGGCTGACTCTTGCATTATTATTGGTTGCAAATTTAATGTTGGTATCTATCATTGGGAAGTGTGTAGATCTAGATCTGGTTGTTCCTTTCATTAATGGTGGATCTGAAGGCCGACTTGTTCAGTAGCCTCTTGTATAAATGTAGTTGTTTGGTTAGAGTTTTGGAGGGAGTTTTTGGTTTAGAAAATAGAAGATGGAATAGTAGATATTATTAGCAGATCCTCACATGTTGGAGGACTTATGTACTTAATTGTAATATCTAGCCTAAACCGGGAAGACCTTACAGCCCGACATGTATGAATCAATTTGAAGAATATATATGAAAGTTTATGCATTCTCTCTCTCACTTGTTGTGTTGTTGCTTCCGTGTATTGTTCTGCAAGGTAGATCTGGTTAGGGTGTGCCTTTGGCCCCTCTCCCCTTCCTCCCTTGCATGAGGTGGTATCAGAGTGGGGTGAGATCTGGATCTAGGTTTACGAATCTAGGTTTGAGGGTTCCTTCTTGTCAAGCCCTTGTTGATTAGTTGTGGGGTAGCAGATTGTAATCTAACCTGCAATTGCAGAGGGTTTTCAAGATGGTTTGTGGAAGGTGAGATGCAGATCCAGGATTGACATTCATGTTGAGACAACTTGCTACTAGGTTAGAAGTTGTTGAAATAGCCTAGAGAAGAGGGAGACATCTTGAAGATGTTAGTGATGATGAAATTGAGGAAGAACAAGGTGATGTAGAACCTTCACCTATAATGGATCAGGGTGAGGAAAGTTTGTTGAAGGCTTTGACAAATCTAAAGTCTACACCACACTTTAATCCTCCTGATTATAGTGGAAAATTAGATTTTGATGAATTGGTGGACTAGATCACTGAGATGGAAAAGTACTTTGAGTATGAAAATGTACCTAAGGAAAAGAAGGTGAAAATTGCAAGCAGAAAGTTGAAAAGGAAACAACAAAATCAAGGTATGGAATAAAATGGTGAATAAATTGAAGGGAAAGTTCTTACCTTGTGATTATCAAATTAACCTAGTTAGTTGAATGCAAAGTTTGAGGTAGAAGGATAGGCCGGTAAAAGAATATAGTGAGGAATTCTATAGATTAGATATCAAATCTGGACATGATGAATATGATGTGGAAAGAATTGCTAGATACCTGAATGGTTTGAGAGTTTCCATCCAAGAAGAAATTAGTTTGGTCAAATTGGAGAACATTGAAGAGGCTTATCAATTTGCATTGAAAGCTGAGGAGAAATTGAACAAGAGACGTGAGCAAAGATAAAGTGGTAGAGGTGGTAGATTCCCTAGAGGAAGAGGTATATCTCATGGTGAAAACAATAGATCTGAACCTGAAAAGAAAAATCTGGATAAAGGCAAGACCAAGTGGAAAGGTGAAAGTTCATCTAGAGGTAGACGCAGTAACTACCAAGGTGGTTATAATAGAGGTGGTTTCTGAGGAACTTGTTACAATTGTGGAGAAGAAGGACATAGATCTTTTGAGTGTACACATGCAAGTAAGAAGGCTGGTAGCAATAGAAATTCTTTGGTGCAAGAAGAGTCATCGAATGAACCTGAGAAGGAAAATAACTTGATGGTAAGGAGAGCACTTTGGAATGAAATAAATAAGGAAGATCTGGTAAGGAAAAGGTTTTTCAAGACCAGATGTATATTTTTTGATGAAGTTTGGAAGCTTATCATTGATAGTGGTAGCTCAGAGAATCTAGAATCTGAGGAAATGGTTACAAAGTTGCAGTTGAAAAGGTTGGAACATCTGAAGCCCTATCAAATTTCATCGATCAAGGATGAGCATACACTCTTGGTAAGTGAACAATGTTATGTGAATTTGAAAATTGGAAAGTACTATGGTAAGGCGTTGTGTGATATCATGCCTATGGATTGTTGTCATATTTTGTTGGCTAGACCTTGGCAATATGATAGACATGATATATATAATGGGAGATTGCATAAATATACTATTTGGGCTGATGGAAGAAGACAAATCTTGTTACCTTTGATTGAAGAACCTATTAGTAATGTTTGCACATCTATGAATTTTTTCTTGATGGAAGGAAGAAAGTTTGTTAAGGACTTGAAGAAGAATGATGTATGTTTTGTTGTGATCCCTAACAAACCGAGTAAGAAAATAGAGGATAGCATACCTGAAGAGATTGATAAGTTACTCACTAGGTATAGTGAAATTATTTTTGATAATGTACCTAATGGTTTTCCACCAAAGAGAAGTATTGATCATTGCATAGATCTAATCCCTAGAGCTATTTTACCGAATAAGGAACCACATCGGTTGACACCTACCAAGAATCAGGAATTGAACCGGCAGATTCAAGAATTGTTGTAGAGAGGTTTGATTAGAGAAAGTTTGAGTCCTTGTGTAGTACCTATTGTATTGGCACCAAAGAAGAATGGAGATTGGTGAATGTGTACTGATTCTAGAGAAATCAACAAGATAATAGTCAAATATAGGTTTCCTATACCGAGAATGGATAGTTTGACTGGAGAAAAGTATTTTACCAAAATTGATTTGAAAATTGGGTATCATCAGATTAGAATCAGAGAAGGTGATGAGTGGAAGACTACTTTCAAGAAAAAAGAAGGTTTGTATGAGTGGTTGGTTATGCCTTTTGGTTTAACTAATGCGCCGAGTACTTTTATGAGGTTGACAAATGGATTTTTGAAGAAATTCTTGGGTAAGTTTGTGATTGTATACCTAGATGATATTCTGATATTCAGTAAGACCAGAGAAGAACATTTGTTGCATGTTAGACAAGTTTTGCAGAAGTTGAAAGAAGAAAAGTTGCTGATAAATCTGAAAAAATGTTCATTCACGAAAGAGGAGATTGTGTATTTGGGATTTGTGATTTCAGCTGATGGTTTGAAAATGGATCTTGAAAAGGTTGAAGCTATTTTGAATTTGCCTACACCTGAGAGTGCTAGTGAGGTAAGATCATTTCATGGTTTGACAAGTTTTTACTGAAAGCTCATTAGGAATTTTAATTTAATTTGTAATCCTATGACTGAGACTATGAGAGGAGATAAAAGATAATTCAAGTGGACACATGGATCTGATAAAAGTTTTGATACTCTAAAGCAGAAGGTTGTTGAATTGCCTATTTTGGCATTGACTGATTTCAATAAGGTATTTCAAGTAGAATGTGATGCAAGTGGAAGTGCAATAGGAGTTGTGTTGAGTCAAGAAGGTAAACCTATTGCTTTCTTTAGTAAAATGTTAAATGATGCAAGAAGAAAATATTCTATGTATGATCAGGAATTCTATGCTATTGTTCAAGCAATGAAGAAATGGAGACATTATTTGATACCGAGTGAATTTGTGTTGTATACCGATCATAAGGCTTTACAGTATTTGGGTAGTCACAATAAGTTGAATCAAAGACATATGAATAGGGTTGAGTATTTGTAGAGCTATACATTTGTGATAAAGCATAAGAGTGGAGTCACTAACCGAGTTGCTGATGCATTGAGTAGAAGAAGATCTTTGATGAACAAGATGAGAATTGAAGTTCTTGGATTTGATGACATGAAAGATTTGTATAAGACTGATCTTAATTTTTCTAAGTCGTGGAGAAAGTGCAGAGCACCTATTCAAGATCAACCGAGTACTAAATGGGAAGAATATTTTATTCAAGAAGGTATGTTGTTTAAAGGTATTCAGTAGTGTATACTGAGAGGAGAAATGAGAACTAATTTGATAAAGGAGAAGCATAGTAGTGGTTTGGTTGGACAATTTGGTATTGATAAAACATTGAATTTGCTTAAGGAGAAATACTTTTGGCCATAGTTGTATAAAGATGTTCAAAAATTTGTGAAAAGTTGTGGAATTTGTTAAGTTGCAAAAGGAGTAAGTCAGAATACTGGATTGTATACACCGATTTATGTTCTTGATAAACCTTGGGTTGACATCAGTATGAATTTTTTTCTTGTCTTACCAAGACAGTAAGAGGTAATGATTCCATATATGTTGTTGTGGATGGATTTTCTAAAATGGCACATTTTATACCTTGTAGAAAGACATCAAATGCAGTACATATAGAAGATCTTTTCTTTAAGGAAATTGTTAGATTGCATGGATTACCAAGGATTATTATCTCTGACCAAGATTGTAAATTTGTTGTATACTTTTGGAAGAGTTTTCGGAGAAAGTTTGGTACCGAGTTGAAATATAGTTCTACATTTCACCCACAAACTGATGGACAAGCAGAAGTTATGAATAAAAGTTTGTGTAATCTTTTGAGATGTTTAGCTGGAGACACACCAAGTAATTGGGATTTTGTGTTGGCACAAGCAAAGTTTGCATACAATAATTTAGTAAATAGGAGTACTGGAAAAACACCTTTTGAGATTGTAAATGGCATACAATCAAAAGGTATATTAGATTTGAGAGATATTGTTGATGAGAGAAAGAGAAGTGTTGAAGGAGTAAAATTTGCTAAGTACATGAAGACATTGCATGAAGATGTGAAACATAAGTTGGAGAAAAGTAATTAGAAATACAAAGACAAAGATGATAGATCAAGAAGACATAAGACTTTTGCAGTTGGTGATGAAGTGATGGTTCATTTGAAGAAATGTAGATTTCCTGTTGGAACATATGGGAAGCTGAAAATGAAGAAGTTTGGACCTTGTAGAATTTTAAAGAAATTTGACAGTGGAAATACATATGAGATTGAGTTACCTGATGACATGGATATATTACCTATTTTCAACATTTCTAATTTATACAAGTACCATAATTTAGATGAAGAAATGATAGTACTGAATGATTATCCTAAGAAACAAATAGAAGAAGTTGAGCATATTTTGGAGCAAAGAATTGGAAGAAGTACAAGAGGAAAATAGTATATAGAATAACCCCAGGTGTCTAATGCAGGAGCATCTCGGGTCCTTGGAAATCATGTGTCACCAAAAAGATGTTTGAAGTTTTCTATGTTTCTCGGTTCCTACTTTGACCGAGTTGGTTCAGTGTTGCTCGATTTCCTTTGTTTAATGGTATGGGTCAATTATCTCTCTAGCACTTGGTGAATTTCCCTGGTGCTTGGTGATGCTTGTCTGGCGCTCAGTTATCTTTTCTTACTGAGTTTTTTGTTTTTTATTTCTATTGAGGCTGACTCTTGCATTTATTATTGGTCGTGGATTTAATGTTGGTATCTATCATTGGGAAGTGTGTGGACCTAGATTTGGTTGTTCCTTCCATTTATGGTGGATCTGAATGCTGACTTGTTTGGTAGCCTCTTGTATAAATGTAGTTGTTTGGTTAGAGTTTAGGAGGGATTTTTTGGTTTACAAAATAGAAGATAGAAGATTAGAGATTATTGGCAAATCCTCACATGTTGGAGGACTTATGTACTTGATTGTAATATCTAGCCTAAACCAGGAAGGCCTTATAGCATGGCATGTATGAATCAATTTGAAGAATATATATGAAATTTTATGCATTCTCTCTCTCACTTGTTGTGTTGTTGCTTCTGTGTGTTGTTCTGTAAGGTGGATCTGGTTAGGATGTGCCTTTGGCCCCTCTCCCCATCCTCCCTTTCATCAATACACAAACTGAATCAAAGAGGTATTCAATGCTATCTGAGGATTTGGTGGTGTTATTGAAGAAGATATAGTGGTAAGTAATATACTAAGAACCTTGTTGCCTGCATATGCAATCAGAATATTTTCTATTCATGAAATGAGGTATGCACCTGGTAGCACTCTAACTCTTGATAATATGATTGGTAAGTTAACAAATTTTGAGCTAAACAACTTTGATAATAGTATAGTACTGAGTGTTGAGTTTGCTTTTATGTCTTCTTTGAAGATCTATAAATCTAGCAGTAATCATAATATAAGGAATAAAAATGATAGTAATACTAATGATGAGCTTGATGAACTTGAAGCTCTTATGGCTCGGAGACTACCTAAAGGTAAAGGTAGATTTAAGGGAAAGTTATCTTTGGCTTGTTTTAATTGTAAAGAAGTTGGCCATATTGTTGCTAGATGTCCCAACAGGAAAGAGGAAGAAAAAGACAAAGATCGATCTAGTGATGGAAGCTATGGAAGAAGAAACAACAAAGGCTACTGACACTACAACAGAGACAACCGAGATCACAAAGATAAGGGAAAAAAGGCATGTTATTTGGTTGGAGATGAGGACACCGACACTGACACTGATGATGACAATGAGGTAGTGTTTGTTGCAATGAAAGATGATTCTAAAGAGGAGGAAAGGTACGTAGAAGCAACACTCATTTCTAAAGTTAGTAAAATGATACTTGGATCATTGATAGTGGCTATACACATCACATGACTAGTGATGAAGATAAGTTTGATCATCTTGAGCATTATAATGGAGGATTAGTAAAAATGGGTAATGATACACCATGCATGGTTAAAGGAAAAGGATCTTTATTGATAAATGATAGAATCATATGTGATCATGCTTATTGGGTAAAAGGACTGAATTGCAATTTGCTAAGTGTGGCACAGCTTAATAACTTAGGTCACCGAGTGGCATTTGAAAGTAAGAACGTAAAGATCTATGATGAAAATGGAAAGCTTGTCAGAACAGGAAGACAATCAAAAGGTAACTTATTTTATCTTGACAATGCTGAGACTTCTTGTTTACTAGTTAGAAATGAAGATGCATTGTTATGGCATAAGAGGTTATGTCATGTAAATTTTGATAGCATGATTAAGATGAGTAAAAAGAGAAAAGTTAGAGGATTGCCTAGTCTAACAAAACCTGATCATGTTATGTGTCATCAATCTCAGAAAGGGAAGATGACAAAATATAGTTTTAAAAGTAAGGACTACTCATCTAAAGGAATCTTGGATTTGGTTCACACCAACTTATGTGGTCCCATGAGAAATCAAAGCTATTATGGAGATAGATACTTTATTTTGTTTGTTGATGACTATACTAGATTGATGACAATCATGTTCTTAAAAGAAAAATCTGAGGCATTCAAATTGTTTAAATAGTATAAGCATAAAGTAGAAAAAGAAACTGGAAAATTATTGAAATGCTTAAGGTTTGATAAAGGAGGTGCGTTTGTTTCTGATGAATTCACTAACTTCTATAATGAGCATGGTATAAAAAGATAAGTTTTTGCACCTACAACACCACAACAGAATGGGATTGCTGAAAGAAGAAATAGATATATTGTTGATTGTGCTAGAACACTAATGATAGAAAAGAATGTTGCACAAGTATACTAGAGAGAGGTAGTTAGCACAGCTATATATGTCCTGAACCGAGTACAACTAAAGAAGGATACAAACAAGACACCCTAAAATTTATGGTTTGGATACACACCGAGTGTAAGTTATTTCAAAATTTTTGGTAGCAAGTGTTATATTCTGAAAGATGATAGGAATGGAAAATTTGACTCTAAAGGTGATGAAGGAATATTCTTAGGATATTCTACTAAAAGTAAAGCTTACAAATGTTTGAATAAAGTTACTAACAAGATGATAGAGAGTACTAATGTAAAATTTGATGAGTTTGCTGATAAGAATAATGTAGAAAGCATGAAGGAGCTGAAAGACTATGGTAGCTTCACTTATGTTGAAGATCTAGAGTATCTACTGAAGCCACAAACTGATTCTACCGAGCATCGGGAAAGTGAAACTGAGCATTAGTAAATGGACACCAAGAATCAAGAAGAAGCTACCAAGCAAGAAAATGTACCTCAATAGAATGATCAGAAAAGGAGAGATCAAGTGATAGCAAGATTTGTTAGAAGACTTCATCCTGAGAACCAAATCATTGGAGACAAGCAAGTTGGCATGCTAACAAGAAGTAAGTTGAGACAAAACACATGCTTACTTTGTGAGTTTGAACCGAAGAATGTTAGGGATGCACTTGAAAATGAGGAATGGATAAATGCAATGAATGAGGAGATTGAAAAAATTGAAAAGAATAAGACATGGACCTTAGTGCCTAGACTGAATGATAAAAATGTTATCGATACTCTGTGGATTTTCATAAATAAGCTAAATGAGAATGGAGAAGTTACAAGGAATAAGGCAAGACTTGTTTGCAAGGGATATGCACAAGAAGAAGGTATTGATTATGGTGAAACCTTTGCACCTATTGCTAGATTAGAAGGAGTTCGAATATTGCTTTCCTATGTTTCACATAAGGGATTTAAGGTATATCAAATGGATGTGAAATCAGAATTTTTAAATGGAATACTTGAGGAGGAGGTCTACATAGAACAACCTAAAGGTTTTGTTGATCCTAAGCAGAGAGACATGGTATGTAGACTGCACAAATCTTTATATGGACTAAAGCAAGCACCGAGGGCATGGTATGAAAGATTACATTCTTATCTTATAAGTATTGGCTTTGTAAGAACTAGTGAAAACAATAACATGTACATGAAAGGAGATTATGATGATAACATTTTGATTGCTGCAATATTTGTTGATGATATAATCTTTGGTGGACAAGATCAGATTTGCAAATCTATTTTTGATGAAATGAGAAAGAAATTTGAGATGTCTATGTTTGGAGAGATTAAATTCTTTCTAGGTTTATAGATTATACAACAGAAAGATGGGATTTTCATCACACAATCAAAATACATTAAAAAAGTATGGAAAATTTTTGGCATGGAAGATTCTAAACTTGTGGGAACACTGATGGTGACTAGCTGCAAATTAACAAAATATGATGAATCTATCAAGGTAAATCAGACTCTATACCGATCTATAATAGGTAAACTGATGTATCTACTACATAGTAGGCCTAATATAGCACATGCAGTGGGGATTGTGGCAAGATTTTCTACCAATCCTAAAGATTCACATATGGTTGTTGTAAAGAGAATCTTGAGATACCTAAAGAAAATAGAGGATTATGGATTATGGTACACATTGGAAGGGAAATTTGAACTTAAAGTTTACACCGATGTAGATTGGGCTAGAAACATAGATGACTGGAAGAGAACAACTGGGGGAGCATTCTTTTTAGGGGAAAGGCTTGTGCCTTGGATTAGCAAGAAACAAGCATGCATTTCTCACTCCATTGCTGAAGAAGAGTATGTTGCTGCTACTGCAAATTTTTCAAATATAGCTTGGATCAGACAAGTGTTGGATGGAATGAATGAGGTAATTGCTGACCCAGTGATTATATATTGTGACAACACCAAAGCTATAAAAATGTCAAAGAATCCTATGATGCATTCGAAGACAAAGCATATATCTATCAAATATCACTACTTAAGGGAACAAGTTCAGGAGAAGAAAGTACAACTAGAATTTGTAACATCTAAGGAACAACTTGCTGACATCTTTACTAAACCATTACCAAAGGACACATTTAAATATTTGAGAGCTAGACTTGGGGTTCATCCCCTATCTACCAGTCACTAAGGTGATCTAGAGGTTACATCAACCTACACTTATCAGAAGATCATTCATGTTGATGCACATAGCGCACACTTTGGATTCTATCTAAGGTTGTGAAAGATTGTAGAAGCTAGAATAAAAAATTGTTTATCTGTACACCGAAGGTACATGATATGAACTACACAACAAAGAATATTTGGTTGTTGTAGAGCTATTTGGCATTATTTTCAAAGGGAGAGAAAATGAATATGAAAAGAAATCAATTACTAAGAACACATAGAAAGGGAGAGACTTCAATATTTGTTACTGAGAACAAAAGGAATCAGAGAGCTGAAAAGATCAAATTTGCAGGGAGAGTCTGCACTTGTAATGTTGTTATGTTCTGTAGTGATTAAACATATCAAATGCTTACCAAGCTACAACATTTTATTACATAGTTGTAGAATACATGTTTGGTATGTGCATGTCATATTTTCATATTGCTTGTGTTGCCATCAATGCCAAAGGGAGAGATTGATGAACTACAACTGATTGAATATCTAAATGAACTAAAGAAATAGTGATTAGAGATCACCGAGCACTGAAATGTTATGTAAGATGATTAAATCAGTCAATATGTTGTCATTGATGTCAACTAGTCTTGACAGTACTTATCATGTTAGTTACAAACATTTTAACATCTGTGGGAGTAAGAAAATATGAAGAACAGAGATATCTACATGAGAAAAAAATGGATATGACAAATGAGGATAAGGAATACTTTGGCTAACTCATTGATGAGTCTATGACTTCATACTATTGAGTTGATTATGTTGCATTAATCTATTATGAAGAAGGAAGAAAAATTAAACAAGACATTATGGTCGATAATTGAAGATTTCTGTATACACCGAGCCAGTGTTGTGTATACCGATTGACAGTATTAACCGAGATAGCTTGACTAGTTATCATTGATGCATGTTTTGTGTTAACTGAATGTGGATGAAAACATTAAATGTTAAGAACAACCAACAAAAATTGATGAGCTATAAATTGTTATGATTTTGAGGTTAAAGATGAAGTTTGTTATGAGATCCACAACTGATAAAATTCAGAGAAGATCTAAAGGATGAGATTCAAATGAGTTAATGAAACATCTGTTGAGGAAGGTTTAAGAGGCAAAATGGATGAAGGAGATTAAGTGGCAAAATCTAATGGCCGGAATGAAAATGGTCTACTTTTCTATTTAAGAGACACAAATTTCATTATTGAAACAATCCTGGAGGAAGAAGATTGCAGAGAATTCGCATGAAGACTATTCATGTGTGCCTGATCAAACTGGTTATTGAAAGAACCAAACTGTAGAGTTAACCGAGCACTAAAGAACTATTTACTGAGGGAAAGTAAGTTGATGAATATTGATGAAGTGAATTTAATTATTGATCAATGGATTTTTCTGGGCTTAAGCATAGATCTGAATATTTGCAATAGAGTTGTATTTGAATCAGATCATACTGTATCAGTTTAACCATTGATTCAAAAAATCTCTTAACCCAGTGGACTTAACAGTCTTATATTCTTCCCTATGTCATTCAAAGAATGTACATTCTTATCTTGTTGACCCCATAGTGAATGCTGGTCAAAAGTTAATGGTTAGTGTTAAATCCTCTAACAAGGTCACACCTAACAATGTGTTTGTAAACTTTAACAAGTTGGCTCTTCACCAAGCTCACTTCAGAAGAGTGAATTATTTTGGGTTACCGGTCCTAGGTGGTTTTTCCCTTAACAAGGTTTCCACATTAAATCATTGTGTTATGTGTTATTTGTGATGATTTATTTGTTATCATACTTTACATACTGCATACTTGATTTGGTCAGTAATCATAGTTAGCTATTTAACTGGTAATCGATAAAGTGACAGGCAGATTGTGTTAATATGATTTAGAACAACAGAGAGGGGGGGTGAATTAGTTGTTCTCAGGTCCAGATGTATAAAATAACTTCAAAAAGTTTTCCTTAAATCAAATCAAGCAACCAAAACCAACTCGATCATCACTGATTCAATAATAGAAACATATAACATTGCAGTCCACTACCCAACTGTATCTAACTTGTAAAACATAGAAATGTTCAAAACAAAATATTCGCACAAGCATTGACACTAGGATTTATAGTGGAAACCCAATCTGGGAAAAACCACTTTGTAACATGCTACTATTATTTTCACTCTTCTGAAGTGACCTCGATTAAAAGCCAACCCTATCAAAGGTTACAATACACACTGTTAGGTGTGACCCAGTTAAAGGATTTCAATCACCCTGTTAAAAGTGAGCCTTGTTATAGGACTTACATACACTTAATTAGAATGAAACCTTGTTCAAAGGATTTAAACATATGACTGTTAGGTCAACCTTTGTTAAAACGATTTTGACTGTTACAATGGTTAGAAAGTAGCAGCAGTATTGATCTGAAAAACATACAACTCACTTTGCAAATATTAGATCTAATTTCATACACAAATGCTGGTTTATTGACTTTGAAAATTTGCCATCTCCATCTCTGATCTGCTCAGAACTTTTCTTCAAGCAATCACCACACTTCTCCTTCAGCCTTTTCTGCTTATACAGTCAATAAAATCTACTGATCTTCCAGTATCTTCTTCACCCATGCTTTCTGCATACCTAATGATTAGGTTCCCTTAATACTTTCTCAATTAGGTTATCTTATCTTTTGCCGCTCAATCTCCTTTTTAGATCTTAGGGTTAGGTCAGATTCAATGAATCTACCCGCTTTATGTTCTTTCAGCTCCTTTTCTAGAATCATCTCAAATATCTTAAAGATTTACAATAAAATGTTTTACAATGCATTAAATGCTTTCAAACAACCAATAAATAAAGTCAACATGTTTTACATAATCCAAGAATTCAACAATGTTGGCTCCAAATCTAAATTCTCTTCAAATATAAAAATGTTGATGCTCGGTCAATAATGAGATCAACTACTCGGTCTTCATGTAGAAAGCTCGGTCATTACAAAAAACATTTTCCTCGGCATACACTATCTTCCTCGGCAATTAACTAATGCTCGGTCAACACTAGAATTTTTCTCAGCATATACTGACTCAGTCGACACTAACATCACTCAACTTAAACATGATTTCTCCATTTTTGTTTGGTTAAGCCTACCAGTTTAGTCTTCAATTTTACTAAGATAAACAATACATTGTCTCATCATTGTACAACATAGTCAAGTACACTTTGCAGTATCAAGATAACTAAACCTTTCCCTAGGTGCTATTGTTACCATCCTTTCTATCCCTTCTTCACAACAATACAATAGATATAGTACTTTCCTTAAGTAGCAACAGCCTTACCAGTTAAGGTTTGACATCAATGACAATACAACAATTGTTTCAATTGCAGTTTCCAACAATCTCCCTCTTTGGTATTGATGGCAAAACCATATGATATCACCTGAATAACACATGGATTACCAACCAATCCAGAAACTTATCTGTCCATCAGAAATATTTATAATATCCTTAGCTTAATTCTGATTCAAAATCTATAAACCTCACTTATGTGACCGTTAGAAGTATCTGGATCTCCCTCTATCCTGATCTTTCATTTCAGTTCATCATCTCCCTTTCTTTCAGTGTCATGTGTTATTGTATCATTTCAATTCATCTCCCTCTTTGACAAAAATGCCAAAGCAACAACTAAAACTTGCATCCAATAGATGTAGATATTATCTGTGCAACTCAGTGTTTCTCCCTCTGTCATCTTGATTATGACTAATTCTTTGTCTTTGCTTCTTCTTCACAACTCTAGGCTAGTCCTAAAATGTGACAATCTTCTGCATCAATTTGTCAAATATTCTATTGTAACATATTTGATGCAGTGCTCCCAGCTTGACTAGGCAGCCTCAGTTAGGGGAAGGACCCCTAATTGACTTCTCAAATACTCATGAGCTTCTTTAGGTAAAGCTTTAGTGAATATGTCTGCCAATTGTTCTTTTGTATTCACATATTCCATTCGGACTTCCTTGTCTTCTACCAATTCTCTCAAATAGTGATACTTGATTGCTATATGCTTGGTCTTAGTGTGCATCACTAGATTTTTAGAAATGTTGATAGCACTTGTGTTGTCACAAAAAATAACAACAGGTTCAGTGATTTCTTCTTTCATGCCTACCAACAATTGTTTTATCCATACCAAATTTGAACAGTTTACTGCAGTAGCAACATACTCGGCTTTGGTAGTAGATTGGGAAATGCAATTTTGTTTCTTGCTCATCTAGGAGACTAATATCTATCCAAGAAAGAAAGCTCCACCACTAGTGCTCTTTCTTTCATCTACATTTCCTACCCAATCAGCATATGTATATACTCTAAGTTCAAATTTGTCATTCTTATTGTAGTATAGCCCATAGTTAGTAGTTCCTTTCAAGTATCTCATAATTCTTTTCACTGCCATCATGTGTGTTTCCTTAGGATTGGCAGAGAATCTTGCCACAATCCCAACAGATAGTGCAATATCTGGTCTACTATGTACAGCATACTGCAATTTTTCAATCATGGATCTGTACAAAGTCTGGTTCACTTCTGTAGCATCGTCATTCTTAGATAACTTTTATCCAGTAACCATAGGAGTACTCACTGGTCTAGCATCTTCCATCCCAAAAATTTTCAATATTTCATTAACATATTTAGACTGTGTAATGAAAATGCCTTTCTTCATCTGATATACTTGTAAACCAACAAAGAATTTGATCTCACCAAACATGCTCATTTCAAATTTAGTTTGTATTTCATTTGAAAATCTTTTACACAATGCATCTTGTCCACCACAAATAATGTCATCAACAAAAATTTTGGCCAACATAATACCTTTACCTTCTTCATCTTTCAAGTACAAATTGCTTGTGTCATTTTTTCTTGAGAATCCAATTTGTATCAAATAGTTATGAAACCTCTCATACCATGCTCTAGGAGCTTGTTTTAATCCATATAGGGCTTTGTTCAGTTTGCATACCATGTGTCTTATGTTTGGATCAATAAAACCTTCTTGTTGTTTTATCTAAACTTCTTCTTCTAGTACACCATTTAAAAATGTAGACTTGACATCCATTTGATATACCTTGAAATATTTATAAGCAGCATATGCAAGCAGAGTTCTTACTCCTTCCAACCTAGCTATAGGGGCAAATGTCTCCCCATAATCTATTCCTTCTTCTTGTGCATAGCCTTTGCATACCAGCCTAGCTTTGTTCCTAGTGATTTCACCTTTTTCATTCAACTTATTCCGGAACACCCACTTTGTTCCTATAACATTTTTATCTTTAGGTCTCGGCACCAGAGTCCAGATATCATTCTTCTCAATCTGGTCAATCTCTTCATTCATTGCTTGTATCCAGTCTTCATTTTCTAATGCCTCTTTAGTTGACTTGGGTTCAAACTCACATAGTAAACATGTTGGATCCTTTATCTTACTTCTAGTCTGAATTCCATTATCTTTGTCTCCAATTATCTGTTCAGGCTTGTGATGTCTTCTTACATATTTTTCCAAAATAGGTTCAGCATTTCTCTCTTCTATTTCATCAAGTTCCCCAACAAGATTGTCAGATTTAGCTTCTGAATGCTCAGCAACCTCTTCTTGATACTTGGTAGCATTATCTTGTAGCTCGGCATGTTCTTGTTCTCTCTTGGCACTATTTTCCTTACACTTGGCAACCTTTTCCTGTCACTCAACATTTCTTGTCTGAGACTCGGCATCAGGTGCAAGTTTGTTACTTGCCTCTTCTATTTCCTCAATGTACACAAAAGATCTGTAATCTTCTGGTTCTCTTTTGCTGTCAGCTTCATTTCTTTCTGCATACTCATCAATTTTGACATTCACACTTTCCACAATTTTCTTAGTGTTAGAGTTCAAACACTTATAAGCTTTACTTTTTATGGAATATCCTAGGAATATGCCTTCTTCACTTTTAGCATCAAACTTTCCATTCCTATTGTCTTTCAATATGTAACACTTGCTTCCAAAGATTCTAAAGTATTTAACACTCGGTGCATGCCCATACCATAATTCATAGGGTGTCAGATTTGTACCTTTCTTAATCTGTACCTGGTTAAGAGTGTAGACAGCTATACTTATAGCTTCTTTCTAGTATTTCTATGCCACATTCTTTTCAATTAACAATGTCCTTGCACAATCCAAGATAGATCTATTCCTTCTTTCTATTATACCATTTTGTGGAGGTGTCCTAGGTGCAAACATCTATCTTTTGATTCCTCTATCATTTCAAAATAGATTGAATTCATTTGATGTAAATTCTCCACCTCGGTCAGATCTAAGACATTTTAGATTCCTACCTATCTCCTTCTCAACCTTAGCCAAATACCACTTAAAGAATTGAAAAGTGTCAGATTTTTCTTTTAGAAACATTACATGCATCATCCTGGTATGATCATCAACAAACAAGATAAAATATCTAGCACCACAGTAACTTTGTATACCCATAGGTCCACATTAAAGGTCAATATGAACCAAATCTAAAATGTTTTCAGAAGTAAAAGATTTGCTCTTGAAACTTGACTTAGTCATTTTTCCTAACTGGCATTCTTTGCACATCACATTCTTAGGTTTCTTCAATCTAGGTAGGCCTCTTACTTTCTTCTTCTTACTTATCTCTACCAGATTGTCAAAGTTAACATGACATAGCCTCTTATGCCATAACCAAATGTCATCAAGTTGTGCAATCATACATATTTCTTTAGATAGGTCAAGATAGAACAAATTACCTCTAGTCTGCTCTCCACTTCTGATCAGTTCACTAGTAGCATCAAATATCTTAGCTTTCTTGTGATGAAATTCCACTCGGTAACCAGTGTTGTTGAGCTGAGCAACACTTAGAAAATTATAATTCAATCCTTCAACCCAATATGCATTTTCACAAGAGATCTTATCAGTTAGTTTAATCAAACTTATTCCTCTAACAGGACATGGTGCATCATTACCAAACTTTACATTTTTACCTTTATAATGATGTAAGGTCTCAAACATACTCTTTTCACCAATCATGTGATGTGAACAACCACTATCTATGAACCATTTGTCATTCTTGTTCACATAGGAAATCAATGAATTTTTCTCATCCTCATCAGATTCATCTTTCATTGCAACATAGACTACCTCAATTTCAAAATCATCATTATCAATGTCAGTCTCTTCTTCAGCAATGTAACAAGATTTCTTACCTTTTCCTTTGTAGTCTTTGTACCTTCGGTAGCCTTTGTCATCTCTTCTATCTTTTTGTTTGTTGTTTCTTTCTTCATCTTTATCATTCCTATCAGGACATCTAGTAGCTATATGACCAACTTTATTACATGCAAAACATATAATACGAAGTTTACCTTTATATCTTCCTTTTCCTCTTCTCAGTCTTCTAGCCATAAGAGCTTCTAGATTTTCAAGTTCTTCATCAGAAGTGTCACTATCACCTTCACTTTCACTTTCACTTATACATCTTTCTTTTTCTTTCTTGGGCTTGTTCAAAAACTAACTGTGACTTGAAAGCAGTTTCAACATTTCCAATATTACCAACAGTGAAGTTATCATAGTTAGAGAGTTCAAAAGTAGTCAACTTGCCAACCAAACCTTCCAAAGTAAGCATATTAGCAGAGTTACATCTAGATTCCTAAATAGCTGAGATCTTAATAGCATATATAGGATGCAGGGTTCTTAGTACTTTACCAATTATAGTTTCTTCATCAATAGTTCCGTTTGCTCCTCTAATAGCATTCACAACTTCTTTTATTCTAGCACAATATTATGCAATGTTTTCACCTTCTTGCATACTCATCTCATCAAACTTACCTCTGAGATTCTCAGCTTTAGCTTTCAGTACATATAAGTCACCACCATAGATCTTTGCAAGAGTGTCCCACATCTCCTTAGCAGTTGTGCAATCCTCAATGTCAAATTCTAGGTAGCTTAGGGCAGATGCAATTTCCAGCATTGCCTGATTATGTTCTTGCTTAGCTCTCATTTCCTTGATAGTCAAAGGTGCAACAGGAGAGACATATTCATTCTCAATGTAGTACTTTGCAGAATCACCAATACCAACTAGATGCAGCTTCATCAAGATTTGCCATGCAGGGAAGTTTTCCTTATTCAACTTCGGTACATCCTTCTTATACATCTTGATCATTTGCTTCAAGCCCCTTTAAACTTGTTTTTTGTAAACACCAATAAGAAACACAACTCTGATACCAATTGTTAATATGATTTAGAACAATAGAGAGGGGGGGTGAATCAGTTGTTCTCAAGTCCTAATGTATATAATAACTTCAAAAAAATTTCCTTAAATCAGATCAGGCAACCAAAACCAACTCGATCATCACTGATTCAATAATAGAAACATATAACATTGCAGTCCACTATCCAGCTATATCTAACTTGTAAAACATAGAAATTTTTAAACCAAAACATTCACACAAGTATTGACATTAGGATTTATAGTGGAAACCCAATCTGGGAAAAACCACTTTGTAACATGCTACTATTATTTTCACTCTTCTGAAGTGAGCTTGGTTAAAAGCTAACCCTATCAAAGGTTACAATACACACTGTTAGGTGTGACATGGTTAAAGGATTTCAATCACCCTGTTAAAAGTGAGACTTGTTATAGGACTTACATACACTCAATTAGAATGCAACCTTGTTCAAAGGATTTAAACATATGACTATTAGGTCAACCTCTATTAAAAGGATTTTGACTGTTACAATGGTTAGAAAGTAGCAGCAGTATTGATCTGAAAAAACATACAACTCACTTTGCAAATATCAGATCCAATTTAGTACACAAATGATGGTTTACTGACTTTGAAACTTTTCCATCTCCATCTCTGATCTGCTCGGAACTTTTCTTCAAGCAATCACCACACTTCTCCTTCAGCCTTTTCTTCTTATACAGTCAATAAAATCTATTGATCTTCCAGCATCTTCTTCACCCATGCATACTGCATACCTAATGATTAGGTTCCCTTAATACTTTCTCAATTAGGTTATCTTATCTTTTGCCACTCAATCTCCTTCGTAGATCTTAGGGTTAGGTCAGATTCAATGAATCTACCCGCTTTATGTTCTTCCACCTTTTTTAGAATCATATCAAATCTCTTAAAGATTTACAATAAAATATTTTACAATGCATTAAATGCTTTCAAACAACCAATAAATAAAGCCAACACGTTTTACATAATCCAAGAATTCAACAATTTCAGCTCCAAATCTGAATTCTCTTCAAATATAAAAATGTTGATGCTCGGTCAATACTGAGATCAACTACTCGGTCTTCATGTAGAAAGCTCGGTCATTACAAAAAACTATTTCCTCGGCAATTAACTAATGCTCAGTTGACACTAGAATTTTGCTCGGCATATACTAACTCGGTCGACACTAACATCACTCGGCTTAAACATGATTTCTCCATTTTTGTTCGGTTAAGCCTACCAGTTTAGTCTTCAATCTTACTAAGATAAACAATACATTGTCTCATCATTGTACAACATAGTCAGGTACACTTTGCAGTATCAAGATAACTCAACCTTTCCCTAGGTGCTATTGTTACCATCCTTTCTATCCCTTCTTCACAACAATACAATAGATATAGTACTTTCCTAAGTAGCAATAGTCTTACCAGTTAAGGTTTGACATCAATGACAATACAACAATTGTTTCAATTGCAGTTTCCAACAGATTGATATTTTATGTTACCGAGCTGCATAATTTGTTGGAATTATTTAATAAGGTACATCTTTGTATTTGGGACTATATGATAACTGATCTAACTGATTCACCCCCCTCTCAGTTATTCTAACATATCTTATTGTAATTTTGTTTATTGCCCTAAAGTCCGTACATAACCTCCATGTCCCCCCCTTTTTGGGTGCTAAAATGGTGGTTATTGCACATGGACTTATGCTTTTCCTAATAATCCCTTGGTCCATCAATTCTTATACTTTCCTTGCAACTTCTCTATTTTGATCTGGCGTTAACTTATAGGGGGCCTTATTATGTAATGATGCCCTTGGAATGAGGTCAATCTGGTGGCTAATTGCCCTCTTTGGTGGCAATGTTGTAGGTGTGCCATCTAAGATGATGCCTTTAAACTAGTTTAAAATCTCCTACACTTGTTGAGGTATCTCTTCCTCCTTGTTTTCCTTCTCCTCCTTAGGCTTCACCGCTATAGCATACCCTATTCCATTTTCCTCTTCTAGAGTTCTAATAAAATATTTCTCCTTCACCATTAACACATTAGGTCAATTTCCTTTACCTTCCTCTTCAACAAGTGACTGTATCTTGTAACTAACCCCATCCTTTTGAAAGGTATAAGAGTTTTGTTCCCCATGGTGTATGGCCTTCCTGTCAAACTGCCAAGGCCTACCTAGTAAAATATGACATGCATCCATTAGGAGTATGTCACATAGAATTTTTTCTTTATATCCCCCTATTGTGAACTCAACCCAAGCCTGTTCGTTCACTAGGACATGTTTTCCTTTGTTAATCCATGTGACTCTATAAGGAGTGTCATGCAGTATCCTAGGTAACTTGAGTTTATTGATGGCTTCTTCTGATATAATGTTATCTGTAGACCCTGAGTCTATGATAACCTTTCACACCTTACCCAAAAATTTTCATTTCACCTTAAATAATTCCCTCCTTTGCTGAGGTTCCTCTTTATTCTATTCTTTGATCATAATCCTTCTCAACATTAGATTTTCTCCACTTTCTGAATCCAAGTGGACCTCGGGTGAGTTTACACTAGCAGCATCTTCATGTGCATATGCTATCTTCCTTTCACCTTGAAAAGTTGAAACTTTATCAGGGAACCTATAGGTTGGAGAGCCTAACTGATTACAATGATAACATTTCATATGAGAAAAGTATGACCTAAACTTCTACCTAATCTTCCTCTACTTCCAAATCCCCTTCCTCTACTTGAGCCACCTCTTTGACTGGTTTCACCACTCTTTTCAGTCAACTTAGCCTCTCCTTGGGATCTAACTTCATTGTTTTTGCTTCCATAACCCCCTCTATGGCCTCTATTGTCTCTACCCCTATCTCTTCCTTTTGAGGAATGTTCTTACTTTCTTTTCCATTTCTCCTCTATCTTGAGATCAAACTGATAACACTGGTGTATAGTCTTGGGGGTAACCAGGCTCATCTCTTCTTGGATAGACCATTTTAGTCCATTTTGATATCTATCCAACCGAATGGCTTCATCCTCTACCACTTTTGATCTCAAGCATAACTTTTGAAACTCTTCTATGTAGGTGTGGATATCCATGTCCTTCTGCCTTAATTTTTGTCTCCTCTTGTGTAGTTGAACCTCATAATCTTTAGGCATGTATGCTTATTAAATCTTGTTGACCATTCCTTTCCATGTGGAAATGGGACTCTTCCCTTCTTTCTCCCTTTTTGTCTGGATGAATTTCCACCATATGAGGGCAGAACCCCTCAATCTTGACTTCGCCACTTTCACCTTTTGAGCTTCTATAACCCCATCACATTCAAAGTGATTCTCCATGCCATTAATCCAATCCATGATTTCTTCTGGTTCCATTTTACCACTAAAAAGTGGAACTCCCTTCAAGGCTTTGCCACTAAGGGATTTTAATGCTTTCAAAAAGGGTTCCTCTGGCATAGTGGGGTCAGGTGTCAGAGCCTCTTCTTCAAGATCTATCTCCTTCTCTTTAGCTTATTTCTCTTCCTGCTAGTCCATCTTGTCCTTCACTCTATCTACTTTCTCTTGTACCTCACTTAACATCTTCTCTAGTTGTGCTAGTCTTTCCCTCAACAACTTGTTGTCTTATTCTTGTTCCTCTACCTTCTTGGCCAATTCCACATTGGTCACCATCTTGCTAGATGCACTAGACTCTATTGGTGAAAGCATCCACCTCTCTGCAACCTGCTACGCCCAAATCTTTTGGGCTCTGATACCACTTTGATAGGGAGACTCCTTGGTCTCCTAGGATTCCTTCTTGAATCCTTCTAATAGGTCAGCTCAGGACCTCCTAGGGCTTGCTTCCATTCACCCTACACCTTGGAGAGACTTCCATCTATCCCTCTTTCCACCAAGTCTTCAACCTACGAATCAAGTGCTCTAATCTTTCAAACCATCAACTAAGGCCATTTAAGGCATTAACTCCAAGTTAGCCCCATACTAGTAAGGATTAGACAAGAGGCTTAGGGCTTCTCTATTTTTTTATTTCATTAGCTTAAGTCTGCATTTTCATGGGTCTAGGATCTCTTTTTCTATCAATTTCCCTTCTTCCTAGTTTCTAGGCCTTATAGCCTTTTTAGGCCTAATTAGGCCTAATTCGACTAGGGCTTCTTGAAACACTATCTTTCCCCAAAGGAACTTCAAAAAAACCTTTGGATCCTTAATGAGGCTATCTATGACTCTCATATTTTCATGTGAAAGACCATGTACTTATCCGTACACCTTTGATCCCGATATGGCTCTTTTAGGCTTCTTTAAAGGTTTCTCAGGTAACCCTGCTTCATAAACTGATCTCCAGACCCTACAAACTTGTCAAACACCTTAACATACATATTTAAAGCTTTCATGGCCTCTAGAGCTCATGAGGATTCTTTCTCCTTCCATTACAATCTACTTTCAAAGACCTAGCCTAACCAAAACTAACACAGTCTTTCCTAGGGCAAGGTCTTGCTTCTGCATGCCTTGTTGTGCACACTCATGCTACTATACAATATATGTACAATGGATGTACTTGCTATCCCCAAAAGGCCATACATTTTTCACAGTGGGATAGCAAGTTACTCCATGTCTAAACTAGTTGTCTTACTATGGTAGACTCCATGTCTAAATTAGCAGTCTTGCTATGACAAAGAGCTAGCTATTTACAAACAAAACAACAAACTAATCTAAGCCTGACAGTCTTTTGTATAAACACTGATAAGAAAATGAAAAGAAAAGACTTTAACTAATTATCACAAGCCTTGTTTTAATCATTCAATCAGTTAAGACATTTACACAAGCACTGTATCTCTGGTTTTTTTCTTTAAAAACTGGCTCTGTTTCTCCTTCCAGAATATGGATTTCGTATAGAAATGTACCATTGTGTCAGAATTAGGGTTTGTATGTCTTAAATATCTAACCT
This sequence comes from Chamaecyparis obtusa, assembly GCA_027943335.1. Classification (NCBI taxonomy): domain Eukaryota; kingdom Viridiplantae; phylum Streptophyta; class Pinopsida; order Cupressales; family Cupressaceae; genus Chamaecyparis; species Chamaecyparis obtusa. Next base: position 502,037 of record BSBK01007998.1, on the reverse strand, counting down.
TAGGTGTTTGGCCACTCATTTAGGGTTTGGTTGCCATTTCAGGTCTTTTTACAATTTTGGACAGAATATTGCCAATGCAACTTTAAAAAGTTGCAAAGTTGTAAAATGCAACTTTTGCACAAAATGCAATATTGTGGAATTCTATTCCAATTTAACTAATTGGGAGAACCTAATTGGACATTGAGAGTGATTGGAGCTCACTCACCTCAAAGAAAACCTGTGACATCATCTTTGATAGCTTGACACTTGATGATATCACCATTTCCTTGCTTAGCCTTGACCCATTGTTAGACTCTAAACTCATGAACTCATGTCCTTAGTCCATTTGAAGACTCTAAACTCAACTATGTAAGCCCTATCTAACTCCCTACACACACACTAGGCTCTTTTGTGGTCTTTATTATAATTACAAATGCTCATCATGAACTCAACACAACAAAATTTGACAAGGTGGAGCCCTATCTCCTAGGTGCTCCTACACCACTAGGTGATCAATAATCACTGTCTTTCAATTATCCATTCCATTGTCAAACTTTCCTTCAAGATATTCAATAAGTTGCAATTTATCAACTATAACCCTTCCATTTACCATAGGTAAAATGGTAACATAACTATTATACTAACCATAAATATGATACTAATCCTAACTATAAACAAACTATCATATCCCTATCCACAACCTTAATCTCATCTTACCTCTAACACTGACCCCTCACCCTAATCATAAGCCTAACACTAGCTCTAATTTGTTTTTGTTAACATTATACTACTCCTAACTTTAAACCATTCAAATTAATTGTTAACATGTCCCTACCATTGACCCTAGGTTAAATGCTAAAGTTAAATGTGATACTAATGATTTTTCTAACGTTAAACGCTAACCCTGATCGTAACCATAACCTTTTCATTTACCCTAGGTAAAATGGTAAACATAAGTGTTATACTAACCCTAAATGTAACCATAATTGTAACACTAACCTTAACAAAATTAAAAATCATAAAATGTCTTCAAGTTACGCCATCTCTGTAAAAATAATTAACATCTAAAATAAAAAATAAAAAATTAACTTAATAATTTGACACTAACCTTAACAAATTTAAAAATCATATAATGTCTAAATTAAAAGTTAACTTAATAATTTAACACTAACCTTAACAAATTTAAAAATCATAAAATGTCTAAATTAAAAATTAACTTAATAATTTAACATTGTTTTAACAAATTTAAAAATCATAAAATTTCTTCAAGTTAAGTCATATATTTAAAAATAATTGATGCCTAAAATAAAAATTAATAATTAATAATTTAATACTAACCCTAACAAAATTAAAAATTATAAAATGTCTTCTAATATGATAAAATGTCTTCTTCTAAATATATTTTTATGATTTTTAATTTTGTTAAGAGTACTATTAAATTATTAATTTAAATTTAAATAGAATATAAGATTTGATTCAAAATTTAATAATTTAAAAAAAAATATCAATTCCTCCAAATCTGTGAAAATGGAAAAAAAATATTTTTCTTCTCATATTAGTGAAGAGCTGTCATTTTTTATCTAGAATACGCCCACATTTCTATTTCAATTTGACAAACTAAAGGAGCGTGTCAAATGGGTTCTCCTCAATCTTCAAACAAATCACGTCACACATGACTTAGTAGCCCACTACAAACAGATTCCATTCAAATTGATAAATACAGATGTCATTCACTCACTCATAAATTACAGCTCGTTGTAGAAAATAATAATGTTGAAAATAATGTTAAGTCTATTCAATTGTGGAAATGTGTTCAGGGTAAGTGTTTGACAATTATATGTCGTTTAGTTACATTTACATCCATTTATTTAAATGTATGGGCAATGTCTTGTATATTAAAATAAATCTTATTATTTTTCATAGATTTTTTATATTTATTTTTTATTTCAATATTTATAAAAATTAAAATTCTTTTTTATTACAAAAGTAAAAGAATTGTGAAAATATTATTTCATACTAAAAAAATATTGGTTTTGATTTTTTTATTAAAAAAATTAAATTTGATTAATTTTTAAAAGCAGATTTTAGATTTATTTTTTTTATTCTATTTTCTCAATAATAATATTTCTGACATTTTTTACATAAAATGTTCTCAATTCATACTATCAATTATATCTCTCTCACACTCTAAAATATATATGAGGACATAATCTAAAAATTAGATATCATGATTTGATAGTCAATTTCAGAATCATATAAAAGTAAATATTTTCTAATTGATTTAACTTCTTTTCAGTTAAATATACAATTTGAAGCAAATTCTTAATATGATTATTAATTATATGTTAGTAATTGATATACTATTTAAGTGTGAATCTTTAATTTCCATCTTACCTTTTTAATTATAGACATTTATAAAAAAAAATTAACAATTATTAATAATCAATCAACATATTTAAAAAAATTGATCAATATAAATTCTATATCTATTGAACACCCTTACATGTTAGAAAATTGTCATTCAATTATTAATATAACTTTTTTCACTTAATAGATTTTAAAATTTACTACTCTGTAACTTTTCTCTATTTTCTACCAAATAACAAAAGAGTATATAAAATAATATTTTAATACTAAATTTTTTAATAAAATTATACTCAGTTAGATAAATTTAATTAATTAAATTAAATTTTCACATGTAAGAAAAACTCAGTAAATATTCACTCAATAATAAGTATAAAATAAAAATTAGGTATATTTTGTAGTAGAAAATTCTAAAACGGTTTTAAATTTGAATCAATGTTATCCATATTCTCTTTCCATATGACCAATGAAAAACAAAACTCCTAAACAGCACTCCATGACAAGCATTCTTTACTGTCAAATTGATTAATACATTGAAAACGGGAAAGCGATCATTCTATTACTGCTGCGATTTTTCCACACTTTAAACATTATTACTAAACTACTTTTCTAACATTGACAAAGACTCCAAAAATTACCGTTGTTGATATTTTCTACACTGAAAGACTTTGATTTGCAGCAGAAAATTTGAGGAATGCAACGCACAGGGTGGGTACGTTTGTGTTATAAATACTCATCAATTTGCAACCAATTTAAATCAGATAACAATTAGTTTGACGGATTTTCTTCTTATTAGTCCCTGCCTGAGACTAATGTTTTCAGTTTGCTGAATATGAATTAATATTTTTCAGACAAAAATTTATCTTATGATCTTCTTAATGTTTTGTGGAGATATAAATTAAAATGATTTTTTTGTGATTTATTCTATTTTTCTAATTGGTTGGATGTATTTTTCCTAGCAGTTTTATTATTTTCTTGTTTAGATAAGATAAGATAAGATAAATTTATTAATATTCAACAAGAGACCAACAAGGGTCTAAGGGACTTGAAATGTAGGAACAGCGAACCAACAGACCACCAAACAGTGGCCGGGAAAGCAACCAAGAGCGAAAAAAGAAAGAAGAGAACAAGAAACAGCAAGCAAGAAGAACAGACACAAGAGAAGGACTAAGGATCATTATCAAGGAGAAAGAAATCCAACACTGAAGGATAATGATCTAGATGAGTAGGAACCTTGGGTCGTCGTTGTGAGTTGCTAGAGATGTGTCACTGATGGGTAAAGGTGTTGCGGGGTCTCATAGATCTAGAGTGACCAATGATGGAGGCAATGTGAGGCTGCGTCACCCCCCGTAAAGGAGACGAGGGTGAGAAGAAGGTTGTAATGAGTTGATCAGATATCTGTCTCTGGGGGGAAAGAAGTTGTAGAGTATGCTTGCAGAGCTGTACGGTCTCACGAAGATAAAGTGATAGGCATCTCTGATCAGTGTAGCTGAAGAAAGAAGTCAAGGAACTGCACCCTCTGAATAAAAAATAGAATCTCCCTTTGATCTCATAGTAAGTAGGACAACAGAAGATGAAGTGTGTCTCAGTCTCAATCTTGGCCAGGGTGCATAACCTACAAATCTGATCATCTATGTCAATGTGATGGTCTGTTTGGGCTCGAAGGTGGTGAGATCCAACCCTGAAAGATCCTAGCATGATGCGAAGGGCGTGGCACCAACGCTGAGATAAGTATCTAGGACAAACAATAACCCCATCCCAAATGTCTAGAAAGTGCTCAGCATAAAAAGCCATCCTCGGATGCAGACCCCAACATGGGTTGATCCAGGTCGTGGTGATATATTGCCTGTATATGTCAAGTCTGACATGTCTGTTCAACTCCTGTCTGGAAGGGAGGAGGTGAGCCAGAGCATCAAGCGAGAACTGATAGGGGGGAGGTGATCAATGTCAATCCCGATGGAACCTAAAAGGGATGAGGCCTGGGCATACCAACAACGAGCTCTGGGGGAGGGGTCTGACTTGGCAAGCGCCACTAAAGAGAAATAGGCCATGTAGGAGTATCTGTTGCAGCTGTCATTGGAGTCTGCAAAATAACTGAGGTGGTGAATAAACCAAACCAGATCAAAGATGGCCCCTAATCTAAAGGGATGAGCCCCGAACTCAACCATAATGATGATGTGAGAGGTGGATCGATGACATCTGATGATACATTGGAGGAAGATAGTCTGAACATGCTCAATAAAGGCCTAATCAGAATCCAAAAGCGATGGCCCCCAAATAATAGAACCATAAAGAACTATAGGTCTAACCAAGGAATCCAAGAGGGACAACTTGGATGCGGTGTCCTGAAAATGATGTATGAAACATTGTCTCTCCAACATGGCAAGGGAACCCATCCCTTTACTGATCTTGGGCAGAATGGTGGGTCTCAGGCTGAAGCGAGGGCCGGAGAACTTGACCCCAAGGTAGGTGTATGAAGAAGTAATCTCAATCTCCAGACCCTGATAGTAGAAATGAAGATGTGAGGTCTTCAAGTAGTTGAAGATCATCACCTGTGTCTTATTGAGATTCACCACCAGTTGTCTCAAATCACAAAAAGAGGCCAAGATATCAAGAAGTCTCTGGAGACTTTCCAGTGAGGAGGCAAGGAGAATCACATCGTCAGTGAAGAGGAGAATGGAGATAAGAACCTGGTGTAGGTAGCAGCCATCACTCAGAAGTGAGGAATCTCTGAGAAAGCCTCAAGCTCGTCAATGTAGATGTCAAACAAGGTGGGGGAAAGGGGCACCCTTGTTCCACTCCAATAGTGCTCTGGATAGGGTTAGAGAAACCCTTAGGAGTCCTGAATCTGCACTCAACACGCTCGTAAAGTCTCATAATAACTGTCAAAAGAGTCTCAAAAATACCGATATCTCTAGGTCTTTGGAAGAGGGCCACCCGAGGGACGGTATCGAATGCCTTATGAAAGTCAATAAAGCAGCAATATACTTTCGTAGAACGATGGTGAGCCTCCTCAATAATCGCCCGCAAAGTCAAGATGTGGTCCATGGTCTGGTAATCTGCCTGGAAGCTGGCTTGACCTCTAGCCCTGTAATCTCTCTTGTCCAACTCCCTATTAAGAATAGTATTCAGTGCCATTGCGTAGAGTTTGGCAAAGGTGTTCCCAATCATGATGTATTCCGGCATCGGTGGTTTGGGAAATATGGTGGGAACGTAATAAAAGAATTTTTCGTAATTGCTCTTCTAATATTGAATTTGTTCTTATAGAATTGGAAAGATCAATCTCTGAAGTGGTAAATGCTAGTCATTCAAAAGTCAGATGATATCCAGTCTTATCTAATTCGAACATTGCTATTACTCAAGAATGGAAAAGTATTCAGGTGCCTATTGGCTGGTGTCATCAATCACAAACAACAAATGCTCAGGACAGAACCTCAGTTTATTGGCATTCTCTTGTCCAAGGGATAGTGAAGATCAATTTTGATGGATCTTCTCCAGGAAATTTGAGAAAATCAATGGTTGGAGTATGTATTCGAGATCACCGAGGTTAAGTGTTGGCTATAAAATCTTCTCCTCTCCCACAAGGTTCAAATAATATGGAAGAGGCATAGGCTCTGTTTGCTAGGCTTGTCTTGGCTAAACATGGTGATTTTCAGCATATCCAGGTGGAAGGTGATCGATGGTTATTGTTAATGCCTATATCAAAAGAGAATCCCACAATTGGTAGCTGGCATATATTTTACAACAAATATAGAATCTTCTTGACTCTTTTAAAGAAGTATATATATCCCTTACACTGCATGAAGGTAATATAATGGTAGATTATTTAGCCAATATGGGTTGTGATGGTTTGGATTTGGAATCTTTAACTCTAGATGATATTATTAACAAGGACAACAAAATGCAAAGTTTGATTTTATTTGATATGAAATCAAATGCAAGTTCAAACTCATGTTTGTAATATCGTATGGAGATGACGTTGAATATGTAACTCGGTACTGCTTGTTAGATTTATTGGATATTTTACAAATGCCTAGTGCGTGCAGGATGTCAAAGGAATTGCTTTGAAGTGTTATGAGATGAAGGTTGAAAAGTGTTGAGTACAGTCCTCATTAAATATGGATTAACAGATCAAAGTAATATGAAACTTGAGCCATCAAAACAAACTCCCCTTCCCACACAGGTACACATGGCAATAATGGATTGATCAGTGAATAAATTATACATACATCGCACACTTAGAAACGGATCGTCTTATGCAAATGTATTTATCTAAGGCTGGCTGACCAGTAAATTGATGATGTCAAAAGATTGAGATAGATTTTCTCTTAATTGAAATCTATACATGACAAAGCTCAACGGTTTTATATAGCAATATTTTCTTGCTATCAACACATCAGTCTCATTTCCAAGTAACTGAAAGAATGGAATTTGCGAAAGAGATATGTGAAAAATGCAGCCAATGTGAGCGGTTTCATTTTGAGATCTTACCAAGGAATTATCAAATTCGTCTGTAACCGAACATATTGGAGGCAGTTTTATCATTGCAGATAGATGACATGGCATTGGATGATATGTTTGTCTGTCATTCACAGGGGATTGGGGTTGCAGTTCGATTTGTGATTGGGGAGGAAATCCTTTCTCCTTAGACAAAGCAATATTTCTACCTATCGTATATAGTGTCGATATTTCTATCTAATGCAATGGACCTCATGCAGTCGGTGCAACTAATGGAAATATTGGCAAACAAAGTGGTTCAGCCACAGTTTCTCCATGACATGGCGCTAAAAAGGGCCATGCAACAATACGATATGTGGAGCGGCCAAGCGATGTTTGGCGACATTTTCTCCCGCCATCTTCTACTCACCATTTCCATGATTTCATGGTGGTATATGACTGCATTAAACGAACATTGGAGAAACAGAGTTATAGATACATTGAGAATACTCTGCATTGATTAGGCCAAATATTAGGGCATATGCTGGTTGAAAGAATTAGAGCAATGGTTCACACTCTGATGGATTTATTAGGGAAACCTAATGTTCCAGTAAAATTGGACAGCATTTCCCATGTCTATGTCCACACGAATTCGCAGTTGGAGAGTGCTCTAGATTTAAATGATCATCCCTCTGAATTCGATCGGTGGCATCAACCATCCAGTCATCAGGAGCAAACTACTGGTTGGGGAGATCTAGATTCAGAAGGATGGGTTGTGGATGCGCATGAAAGTGATCAAGCACATGGCTGGAAGGATGAGTCATCTAGGTGGTCTCCGTGATCTCAACCAGATGTGGCAATTTCGCGTTCCAGTCATATGGACGAATAATAGAAGATATTGTAATACAATTTTGATGACTATATCGTGTGGTTTTTTGTTTATAACAACAACATTTACAAGCCATATAATGTAATCAAAGTCAAATTTTGGGGGTAGAATAGGTTATTAGGCAGTGTCAAATTTTGTAACCCCAATCTACGATGACATGTATTGAGCAAGGATATCAGGTTTTCTTACTGGTTCTTTCCTAATTGAGCTTTTGAATCAGTTTTTTATATTAATAATATATATAGTGGCTAGTCCACTTTTGCTTAAAATAAATAAATTGAAATATTATGAATTAATGATGTAAATTAATATCAACATAACATTTTTACATTTATTTTTTAACATAATTTAACTTTATCTAATATATTTAATAATTTATTTTAATTATAATTATTTATTTTTAAATCATGCAGAGTTCTTAACATAATTGTTCATTTTTAATGTTGAATGGAAATAAAATATATTTTTCCAGTTTGAAAAATAATTTATTTTAAATTTTTATATCTATAAGTAAATTATGTTTTACTGTTTTTATAATTTACATATTCCAATGTTTTAATTTTTTATTAGCAAATTATGTTTTTAATTTTTTTAATTTATATGTTGAAATGTGTTTATTTTTTTTATCAAACTCTATTTATTTCCATAATAATTATATTATAACATATAATTTATAATTTAATAATTTAAAGATATATTATATTAAAAATTTAATAATTGAAAGATATATTATATTAAAATTTTCATAATTCTAAATTATTTAACTTTTAAAAATAAATATATAAATAAATCATAATAAGTGGACAGCAAACAGAAGAGAAACTAAGGGGTGCTAACAAGCACAAAAAGGTATATATATATATATATATGTGTGTGTGTGTGTGTGTGTGTGTGTGTGTGTGTGTGTACTGAATGTATTTCATACGATTCCTAACAGAGTCCATCCTTTCACAAGGAATATTCATATTAGTGCATCTTTTGTGGGCATCATTCCCACTGGGGTTTACTCTTTGATCAAGAGGTTCCCTAGTCAACATATCTTGTGTCATTGTGTTATTGTGTTTGAATATCTTTCTATGGTTGGTAATTATATTGCTTACATGGTTAAATATAGTTGAAGTTGATAAAAGTTATGATTATCTGATAACTGATTCACCCCCCCCCCTCTCAGTTATCTTGGTGGGCTTTACTTTCTAACATCAAATAATGGAGTTAAAACACGGGCTAGGGCACGACACCTGTAACATCAAATAATAGAGATAAAGCACTGGCTAGGGCACGACACCAGTAGAATATTGCAGTCATTTCAGAGAGCATTCATGATCAAATAAAATACAATGCATTAGAAATTTACGATCGAATATGATGCTAGAGGCTCGAAAGATGAAGAAATCACACAAATTCTCTCGCGCCCAACTTTCACTCATTTTCACCTGCTCCTTTCTTATGTCAATTGAAATAAAAATGATTTGGCGCTTCACTTTTTTTTTTTTATGTATACTTGAAACTATCAGAATTCTGATGGTCAATTTAAAACCCATCGGAATACCGACATCATCGGGGCCTTTTTTTTAATAAATAACAAATTCATTAAAAAAAATTACCCGTCGAGAGTGTCTGTCAAAATTTGGTCCCAAATGTAGTAGTGAATTTATGCCCGAGATGCTCAAATGTGTCCTTGCATAATGATTTAGTAAAAATATATGCAATCTACTCTTTTGACGGTACATATTCAAGTTTTACCTCATTGTCCAATACATTTTCCCTTAGGAAATGATATTTGATTTCTATATGTTTTGTTCTGGAATGTTGTTTGGGATTCTTATAAATATTTATAGCACTGGTATTATCACACATAATTGATATCGGATCACCCAAAAATATGCCAATATCCTTCAATATTGGTTTCATCCAAAGCACTTGAGTGCAACGAGATGTTGCAATATATTCTACCATAGCAGCAGATAATATTACCGAATCTTGTTTCTTACTTGACCATGCAACCAACCGGAAGCCAAGAAAATAAGATTCAATCAGATTGTCACATCTAACGAGTCTCTCCACTAGATCATTAGCAATAACACAAGCCATAGCATCCTTGTCCTTTGTAGACCAATCATATGCCCTCACATCTACCTGTAAAGCTTCTAGTTTACCAATTTTTACTTTTGCACTCTGAAGTTGGGCTAAGAGTGAGTAAATGATTTCATATTTCTTGTTGTAGACAATAAATAATTCATTAACATTGTTTGCAACCTCCGCAAAGCCTAAATCATCATGGGATAAAATAGGGGAAGAGAGAGGGGAATCAAAATGCTTACTATTCGCAACTCTTTCGCTACTGTACTAATTCTTGTACATACAATTAATAGTCTTTATAAATGTCAAATTTATTCTAAATTATTTTTTGTTTACATAAAATATTCCACCATATTGCACATGTAGAAACACCTATGAAATAATAATAATTAAATATAAATTATATTACTAACACAAAATGCCCATATCACTTCTAATTATAAATTAAAATATTTTAAAATTTAATAAATATAAAATTTTATTTAAAATTTAAAAAAAGGCCTCCAGGAAAATAAAATAACTTTCTCCTTCTTCTTACAGTCAAGAGCTGCCACATTTCTTATCTAGAATACGCCCACAATTCTATTTGAATTTGACTAACAAAATGAGCGTGTGAAATGGATTCAAGGTAAATCGGAGTCAGTAAAGGGGGGATGCATTCTCCCTCAACAATCATGTCAAACGTGACATAGTGGCCCATTACAAACATATTCCATTCAAATTAATATAGTTAATATATTTATATACTTATATTCAAATAAATGAATATAAATATTAATCTAAAATTTAATATTTATAATATTGTTGGGTTTTAATTATGTAGATATTTTATTATGAGGAAAGATGACAAATATCATAATTTTATGTTTTTATTATAGTATTTTTAACATGTAATTTAATTAGTCAAATTGTATGTTGAGAGTTTAATTGTAAATAATTTGGATTTACAAATACATGTTTAGTTTTAAATGATTCTTTGATTTGTATTATAGACATCTATAAAAAAATTAACATTTACTAATAATCAATCAACATATTTAAACAAATTGATCAATATAAATTCCATATTTATTGAGCACCCTTACATATTAAATTTTTTTCATTCAATTATTGGTATAACTTTTTTACACATGAATAGACTTTAAAATTTACTACTCTCTAACTTTTTTCTATTTTCTATCAAATGACAAAAGAACTTTGAAAAATATCATTCTTTAAACAGTTTTTAATTTCTTTTACATTTTGACAACTTTTATGGCAACTGAATTATCATTCTTTTAACAATATATTTATATTAAAATTTTCAATAAAATTATATTCAGTTGGATAAATTTACTTAATTAAATTAAATTGTCTCATATAAGAAAAAATTATTAGCTGAGAGGCTCTTTAGTCTCATAGTGGAGACCCTGAATCCATGCAACATTTTAGCTTCTATAAAATTTTGGAACCCTCAAGATTTGTAATCTAGATCAAGGAACCCTCGAGATTTGTAATCTATGTGTTGATTTATACTTGTAAGTATGAGTTGTAATTATATTGTATTGCTTTCATATTGTTATACATTGTTGTTGTGTAAACTCTTAAGAAAAAAAATATTCTATAAACTTAGTAGCATGTTTAGATTAATTTCTCTCAGGTTCCCTGGTGGGGCATTACATATCTGTATAAGGTAGGGTCCATTGCCTCTGATCTGGAAGCATGAATCTTCTTCCAGTTGGTCACAAGTGGCGTGGACATGGGCTTATAGCTCTCCATCCTAAATCTCTTTAAGATATTAATTAAGTATTTCCCTTGTCCAAAGAATATTTCTCCCTCTATTTGCTAGAACTTTAATCCTAGAACTTAATGCATCAACCACAACTCCTTCATCTCAATCTGTCTTGCAAGATCCCTCTTGCAATGTGTTATGAACTTCTTTGACCCTATCATAAATAAGTCATCAACATACAAAAATAGTATATAAGAAGTTCACCCTTCACCTAAACATAGTACATGTTTGAATCTACCTCACTCTTGATGAAGCCCACACTTTGCAAGTAAATGTCAATACACGAATACCACACCCTGGGAGCCTTCTTGAGTCAATACAGTTCTCTTTTCAACCTAAAAACATGTGAATCCCTAGATCATGTCCTTCAAAGACTTCTGGCTTCTTTATGTAAATTTCTTCCTTAGTTACTTCATTAAGAAACATTATTTTAACATCTATTTGGTGAATCTCCCAACCCATCTGAGAAGCTATATAAATTATATCTCTTATGGATGAGTACTTGGCTACTGGAGAGAAAGTCTCATCATAGTCGATTCCTTCCTTTTGAGAAAACCCCTTAGTCACAAAATGAGCTTAAAAAATTTCTACACTACCATCTGCAACATGCTTAATCTTATGCATACATCTCGATCGCACCACATACTTATCTTTTGGTCATGGTACTACATCCCAAACACTATTCTTGATGATGGAAGAATACTCTTCCACCATAGAATCCTTCCATACTTAGTGCTTGGATGCCTCTTGGAAGCTAGAAGGTTCTACTTTAATTTTTTCACTCATAAGTGCCACATAATTATAATAACATCTAGGAGCCTTTATCCATCTGACTAAATCTTGTGGATCACCAACATATTAGTGAGCCTCTCTCAAAGCATGCTTAGCCTCCCTATTTATTCTCTTCTCTGTAATAAGAATACGAGGTTAAGGAACTCTCTGTTCCTCTTGGTTATCATGTTCAACTTGCTTTCTTTTCTCTCCATCTTGTGTGACTAAAGTTTGATGAATTTGCGATACTTGAATTGTGGATGATTTCTCCTCCTCATTCATCAAGCTACCATACTTCTAAATATCATTTTCCTCCTCTAACTTCACATCTCTACAATCAACTATTTTCTTGAGGAAAGGAATATAAACATGATAAGTCTCATAAGTTTCACTGTACCCAACAAGTATACCTTTCTCTGCAGTTGGCCTAACTAGGTTCTTTTCTCCACATGAATGTGACAATACACAAGGCATCCAAATATGTGAATGTTCTCCAAATCTAATTTCTTGCCATTGAATGCCTCTTATGGAGGACCAATTTCCCCAACACTTTGTGAGGTCTCCTATTTTGAAAATACACAAATGTATTACAAGCTTCTTCCCATAAGAAGTAAGGAAGGTCCTAATATAATGAAGCATGGCCTTGACTGCTCCAACTATATCCATGTTCTTCCGTTCAACAACCCCATTGTGTTGAGGGTTGTATGGAAATGTCAGCTCTTTCTTGATACCTTCTCGAGAACATAAAACTTTTAAGGCATTCAAGTATACTCACCTCCATTATCAAACCTGAGTATCTTGATCTTCCTCCCTATCTAGTTCTCCACAAGATCCTTAAACTGTTTGAACCTACTCAAGACGTCATCTTTGTTCTTCATAAAATATATCCACATCTTCCTCGAGAAATCATCAATGAAAGTAACATAATATTCATACCCATTCAAAGATCCTATTGACATAGGCCTACACATATCTAAGTGTACGATATCCAAAATCCCTTCAGATCTACTATCACTACTTAAAAAATTGGTCTTAGCATATTTCTCTAGAGCACAACCCTTGCAAACCTTGTGCTTATCTGTCTTTATGTCAAGCAGCCCCATCACTATTTCCTTGAGCACATTAAGTGATCCATTGTGAAAATGAGCCATCCTCATGTGCCACAATTCTCCTTTCTCTCTACAACTACTTACCAATGCATGTGATGGATCAAACTACAACCGAAACAAGCTTTCGTGACTGTATCCATTCACTTTTTCAACTTTGGAATCCTTGGGATGAGTATAGAATTTTCTTGTCTCAAAGGTCATGATGAAACCCTTGTCTTCCAAAGTAGAAATCAAGATTAAATTTTTCATCATGCCATGGACATACAACACATCCTCCACCAACAAGGGTTTCCCAGACTCCACTTGAATTGGCAGTGCCAACACTAGTTGCATGGTAGTTGGCATTGTCTCTAAGATCAATATGTAAACCAAAATTTTTCTCCTCTAACTTGGTGAAACATTCCTTGACTCTCATCATGTGGCAAGAGGCCCCACTGTCAATATACCACACCCTATTAGCAACTAAACTTAATAGACATGCAATGAGTGAAAAATCATTCTCAAATCATGTTGCAAACTCGTCCACCTTGGTTGTAACAATAACTTGCTTCTTCTCCTTGTCCTTATTTTTCTTATTCATCTTTTGACATTGACTAGCATAGTGACCCATCTGATGGAAGCAAAAACATATCTTTCTCAAATCTTTCTTCTACCCACTCTTGGAAGACAAACCTTTTGTTTTCCCTTTATTAGACTTCCTCTTACCCATTCTTGCAAGAGAAATATTTTCTTTGTCTAGACCCTTCTTTTTTTGGTCTCCTCGATGAGCACCTTCATAGATTTCCTCTTGAACAATATCATCCCAAAGCCTCACCCAATCAAGTAGTCTATCTTTACGGACAACACACTTGACAAACACTTCCTAGTGCTTCGAAAGAATATTCAAGGATATATGCACCAACTCATCTTCAACAATCGTCTCTCCAACAACAGCCAACTCATCTTTGACTTGTGTCAGCTTGGACAAATAAGAGGTCACACTCTCTCCTTTGGACATCTCCGTATTATGTAATTTTTCCTTGAGCATCATCTTATGACTCTGGTAGTCACTCCGATAAAGTCTTGTGACTGTATCCCACATTTCCTTCCCAAATAGATGAGGAATTAAATGATCTCTTACTCAATTAAGAATGATTCTATGAGCCTTGGCCTCCTTGATTTCATGTGAATCTAAAGCAACAAGATCATGTACACAGATGGTGTCACTAATGTACTAGCATAGATCCACAACCTATTCTCCTTGAGAACAAATGTATTTCAAACCTTCCACTATAAGAAATTAGATGACCCTCAAGCCTATCCACAAAATGAACACTGGTTGCCATAGCCACAAAAGAACTTAGAGAAAAAAAATCAATTTTTTTCCTTGAAATCAATGTCACAAATCTTGGCTTTGTATTAAGAGTTTAGATCTCTAATACCATGTTAATTTATCATAACCCAACTATATATTAATTTCATAATAAATTCATAGAATATAAACTCTATTTGATTTATAACAATTAATACCTTGGGTTAATTAACATCAAATAATGCTCAGGAGCAAAAACAAATAACAAAAGTCAATCACAAAAAGACAATAACATGGATATACCTAGGAAACCCCAGTGTGGGGAAAAACCTGCAAATGTTGGATCTTCTATTTAGCCTAACAACAAACGTTCCCTTCAAGAATACAATCCAAGTTTGCTACGACAATCTTACATATATAGAGCCTAGCTGCTTTACTTAGCTTGCAAGAAAATAATCTTTCCTTGCTTTCTTTGGCTTTAAATCATATATAAAATCACTCTTGATTTCATGCAACCTCACAAACTTAGAAATATCCTATTAAAGAATAAAAAATAAAGTTGTTGCTAAATATCGAACTCGAGTTGCTTTAAAGCAACCCCACTCCACCTTCCTAGCTAAAAAAAACAAAAATCAACACATATCCCTTCTAAAAGCCACCACCTCATCAAAATTTTATTCTCAGCTCCTCTTGATTACCTTGGATAGCACAAATCACCATAACCATTTTCTTTATTTTTTCTTTTGAGCTCAATTGGCGCTCAAGGTCTTAACCTGTGCATCCAAATTGTCCCATCTAATGAGACTCTCCACCAAATCATTGGCATCAACACTTACCCTATCATTTGTGTCCTCTGTAGACCAATCATCCACCCTCACATCTACGTACAAAGCTTCTAGTGTGCTAATTTTTCTTTTTGCACTATGAAGTTGAGCTAAGAGTCAGTGAATGATTTCATTTTGCTTTTTGTAGACGATACATAATTCATTAACTTTGTTTGCAACCTCCACCCAGCCCAAATCATTAGTGGATGAAATTAAACACTGGAGGGAGGAGAATCCAAATACTTACTATTCACAAACCTTTCACTATCGTATTAATTCTTACACCATTGTTTCATGCAATTAACTTCGTATTAATTCTTATTCATGCAATTAACCAACCGTATTGTACCTGTAGAAACACCTCTAGCATAATGACAATTACACATAAATTTTATTACTTGCACAAATAGATTATATCACTTTTAATTATAAATTTAAATATTTAATAGCAGTACAAAAGATTCTCACTCAACAATCACGTCACACATGACTAGTAGCCCACTACAAACAGATTCCATTCAAATTGATAAATACAGATGTCATTCACTCACTCATAAATTACAGACACTTGCGTACACGGTAAGTGTTTGACAATTATATACCGTTTAGTTACCAAACAAACTAAACAAGCGTGTGAAATGGGTACACGGCGCGTTGCGTACACGGCGCGTTGTAGAAAACAATCACGTCAACACATGATTTAGTAGTCCCCTGCAAACAGATTCCATTGAAATTGATAATTACAGGTGTCATTCACTCACTCATAAATTACACACAGTTGCGTACACGGCGCGTTGTAGAAAATAATAATGTTGAAAATAATGTTCAAGTCTATTCAAGTTTATAAGCTACAGCATAAAATTATTGATTGGACTGTTGATTGAAGTGTTGCACGAAAGATGAGCTGACATGATGGCTACTGACTACCTGGCCGGTGCAAATTTTCGGCCAGATAGCCAGTAAGTATCCCCCACAGCCAGGAAATAACGCAGCATTGGCTGAAATGGTACGGTGATAAGACTTGGCTGTTTATTTCAACGAAAAACGCGGAATTAAAACGATGGGGGAGAAAAGTATGGCAATGGCTAAAAGTACGGGGGAGACTAGGCTGACGGGGAAGGTAACGGCAACGGCAAGGATACGGGGAACGAGGTGCAAATTTTCGCACTTTTAGTCATTGTCGGGCTAAAATGCTTCTTATTAGACAATTTGTTTCTATTTTTTAAATAAATTAAAATTCATAAAACAATTGTATTGTGATTTTTAATTTAATTAATAAATGTAGACAAATGGTTAGGTGCATTTTAGATCTTTCAGACACATTGTCGTGGGGCTTCATCTGATATTTTTCCTTACTTTTGATCTATAGCTTTTTTTCTTAGATGAATAAAATAATTCTATTTTTTATCAAAATATTTATATAATAATATAATTTTGTTAATTATGAATAATTATAAAAAATACAATTTATTATTATTTCATATTGTAATTGATACTTTTATTTTTATATTTAAAAAAATTATTTCATCCAATTCAAAAAGTTAGTATTTGTTTTTTTAAAGTTTATTCTAAATGTTTATATAACCATTTTATTATTGATTTATTATTATTATTATATCTTAGATTTAGTATGATATCATAATATTATATTTTAATTTTTTAAATATTTAATATAATGATATATTAAATATAAATTAGTCTATAGTGGAGTAGGCTTGGGTAGCCGGTTTGCTCCCAATTAGTTTGGGGTTTGATTATGAGGCATAGACTTAACCCGTGTATTTGGTTTGTAAAACTAGGTCTATTTTACATTAAAAATTTTTTAAACACTTTTAGATTTGAATTAATGTTATTCATATTTTCTTTCCATATAACAAAGGATAAAAAAAAATCTTTACTGTCAAATTGATTAATGCATTGAAAATGAGAAAGCGACCATTCAAATACTTTTGCGAATTTTCCACACTTTGAAAATTATTACTCCGTGAGTTTTCTGCATATTGACAAAGACTCCGAAAATTACCGTTCTTGATATTTTCTACACTGTCAAGACTTTGGCTGCACCAGAAAATTCGAGGAATGCAACGCACAGGGTGTGTGGGTTTGTGTTATAAATACTCATCAATTTGCAACCAATTTCATACTATAGAGGGGGGGGGGGGGGGGGGGTGAATCAGTATTCTACAAACTTTTACTTTTGCCCAATTATGGATATAGCAAATTAACTTGATGCTTGCAAAATAAAGTAAACTAAATAACATGCAAAGCAATAAAGCAAATGAACTCATAACACATTATTTGTTCTCGAGGAAACCCTGGCCAAGGGAAAACCCCAGTGGGGATGATACCCACAAGTGATCCACTAATCAAAAATATCATGGTAAGGATGTTGACCCTATTAGGAGTCTATTACATACATATAGTGTCTTTGTCCTGATTAAAGGACTCTAGGCCTTGTTAGAAGCCTCAACCCTGCTATGAGTTGGTATACAGAATAGAATGATTACAAGATGAGCTCACTACCCAAACATGTAATATACAATATTTTCTGATTACAAAAGGGTAAGGTACATAACCTTTCACTGCTACTGAATAGCTTTCCTATTCTGATTTAGCTTTCTAGCTTCTTCACTTTCATAGACAAGGTCTGCTTGCTTTTCTTTTACAACATATATCTTCGCATAATATCATTACATTATCCTTCTCTCTTCGCATTACATATTTCTTACATTTATACAAGTTATTAAGAATAATAACTTTTATAGTCAGCTTTACAAAGCATATACTCTTTTCAAAATACAAAAGTAATTTTTCTTGCCAAGAGTTAACATCTAGGATGTCGTCCCTTGTATGGTTAAGTCATTATTTTGGTAAACAAAATAATCCCTTAACTATTTTACTTGTTCTGTCTTCTTACTCTTCTTAGTCAGTTTTAACTCTATTTCGGTAATCCTGCAATAACTTCTTCCATACATGTCGTATAGACTTGCGCTTCCATATGTGTCTTTGTCATACACAGAATTATCCATATTCAAGTGCGCAAGCACTGAACCCACTTCTATCAACATCGCTATCCAAAATTGTCTCTGGTTAGACTGGAAAATACTACTTATACTTAGACAATTTTACTTGTGCTCTAGCATAACTGCTTTTCGTCATAGTGCAGTCTTCATACTGATTATATGTTGCCATAATGACAAAAACTTGATATCTAACTCAGTCAAATTGCCAACAATCTCCTATTCTGCAAATACACAATTGTATTACAAGATTTTTACCATAAGAAGCAAGGTATGTCCTGATCATGAAGCATAGACTTGACTGCTCCAACTATAGCCATTTTCTTCCATTCATCAACCCTATTGTGTTGAGGTTTGTACGAAACTATTAGCTCTTTCTTGATACCTTCTCGAGCATAGAAAACTTTTAAGGCATTCAAGGTATACTCACCTGCATTAACAGACCTCGGTGTCTTGATCGTCCTCCCTATCTAGTTCTCCATAAGAGCCTTAAACTTTTTGAACCTACTCAAGACTTCATCTTTGATCTTCATAAAATATATCCACGTCTTCTGGAGAAATCATCAATGAAAGTAATATAATATTCATACCCATTTAAAGATCCTATTAACATAGGGATACACACATCTAAGTGAACGAGATCTAAAATCGCTTAAGATCTACTATCACTACTTGAAAACTTGGTCTTAGCATATTTGTTAAGAGCACAACCATTGCAAACCTCATACTTATATATCTTTATCTTAGGCAACCCCAACACTATTTCTTTGATCATTTGAAGTGATCCATGGTGAAAATGAGCCATCCTCTTGTGCCACAATTCTCCTTTCCCTCTACAACTACTTACCAATGCATGTGATGGCTCAAACTATAACTAAAACAAGTTGTCATGTCTGAATCCAATCACTTTTACAATTTTGGAATCCTTGGGACGAATATAGACTTTTACCCTCTCAAAGGTAATGATGAAACACTTTTCTTCCAAAGTAGAAATTGAGGTTAAATTATTCATCTTGCCATGGACATACACCACATTCTCCACCAACAAAGGTTTCCTAGACTCCCTTTGAAACTTGGCAGTGCCAAACACCAGTTGCATGGTAGTTGGCATTCTCTCCGATCTCAATATAGAAATCCAACTTCTTCTCCTCTAACTTGGTTAAACATTCTTTGACTCTCGTCATGTGGCAAGAAGCCCCACTGTCAATATACCATACCCTATTGGCAACTAAACTTGACAAATATGTAATGAGTGAAAACTCATTCTCAAATTGTGATATAAACTCGTCCACCTCGACTGTACAACAAATTGTTTCTTCTCCTTGTCCTTATTTTTCTTATTCTTCTTCTGAAATTAACTGGCATAGTGATCCATTTGATAGAAGCAAAAAACATTATATCTTTCTCAGATCTTCTTATACCCACTCTTGGAAGATGAAACTTTTGTTTTCCCTTTATTAGACTTCTTCTAACCCTTTCTTGCAAGAGAAATATTTTCTTTATCTTGACCCTTCTTTGTTTGGTCTCCTCAATGAGGACCTTCATAGATTTCCTCTTGAATAATATCTTCCCAAAGCCTCGCCCAATCAAGTAGCCGATCTCTATTGACAACACACTTGACAAACACTTCCCAGTGCTTTGAAAAATTATTTATGGATATACACACCAACTAATCTTCAAAAATCATCTCTCCAACAACAACCAACTCATCTTTGACTTTTGTTAGCTTGGACAAATAAGAGGTCACACTCTCTCCTTTCGACATCTTAGTATTATGCAATTTTTCCTTGAGCATCATCTTACGACTCTGGTAGTCTCTTTGATAAAGTCTTGTGAGTGTATCCCACATCTCCTTTGCGGTGTCTTCCTTGATAGATGAGGAATTAAATGATCTCTTACACCATTAAGAATGATTCTCTGAGCCTTGGCCTCCTTGATTTCATGTGAATCCAAAGAAACAAGATCATACACAAGTGGTGTCACTACTATACTAGCATAGATCCATAACCTATTCTCCTTGAGAACAAATGTATTTCAAACCTTCCATTGTAAGAAGTTAGATGACCCTCAAGCCTATCCTCATAATGAACATTGGTTTCCATAGCCACAAAAGAATCTAGAGACAAAAATTGATTTTTTTCTCAAAATTTGTGTCACAAATCTTGGCTTTGTATTAAGAGTTTAGAGCTCTAATACCATGTTAATATATCAAACCCAACTATAGATTAATTTCATAATAAATTAACAGAATATAGATTCTATCTGATTTATAACAATCAATACTTTGGGTTAATTAACATCAAATAATAGCGGAAGCAAAAATAAATAATGAAAGTCAATCACAAAAAGACAATAACACAGATATACCTAGGAAACCCTAGTGTGGGGAAAAACCTGCAAATGTTGGATCTTCTATTCAACCTAACAATAAACTCTATTCAAGAATACAATCCAAGTTTGCTACGCTAATTTTACATATATAGAGCTCATCTGCTTTACTTATCTTGTAAGAAAAGAATCTTTCCTTGCTTTCTTTGGCTTTAAATCATATATAAAGTCACTCTTGATTTTATGCAACCTCACAAACTTATAAATGGATGGGTGTTTGGAGTTGGGTACCAATTCCGTGAAAGTTCGCGATGAGAAAAAATGCAATAAGAAATGGGCACCCAATTTTTACATATTGGGCACCTGTTTAGATTCGAAAGCCCGATCCATTTTCAAAAACCAGGCGCCCGTTTAGGATCGGGCACCCAAAGCGAAACAGGTGCCTGATTTTTACAAAATGGGCACTTGATTCTTACAAATCAGGTGCCTGTTTTATAAAAATTGGGTGCCCATTTCTAAATTCTATTTATTTATTTTTTAAAGCGATTTCTTGTCATTTTCACCTTCAAAAAATGGGATCACATTTAGCAGAGCTCGGGTGCCCGATTTAACTTCCCCTACCAACCCCATCTGCCATTTTTTTTCGTGTTCCAGGTACGTACCATTGTTTTTTATTATTTTTTTTATGATTTTTGTCATTAAAAGTTGCAGTTTCAAGTTATTTTTAATTTTAAAACGTAGTTTAATGTTTTCAAAATTATTGTATAAATTTAATTATATTTTATCTTTCAAGTAGTTCTTTTTAATTTTAATTTACTTTGTAAATTAGCATACCAAAGTAGAAAACTGTTAAAAAATTTAATTTAACCCTATACAAAATTAAATTACGAAACCCTGCGTAGAAACCAAAACCCTAGGTAGTAAAACAAAAATGTAAACCTATAGAAAATTAAATTAGGAAACCCTAAACTTAGAAAACCAAAATATAAATCTAGAAACCCTCTCTCTCTCTCCTCTCTCTCTCTCCTATTTCTCTCTCCTATTTATCTCTCTCTCTCTCTCTCTCTCTCTCTCTCTCTCTCCTATTTCTCTCTCCTTTCTCTCTGCTCTCTCCCTCTCTCCTCTTCTCTCTCTCTCTCTCTCTCTCTCAAGTTTTAATTATTTAATCATTCTTTGTAAGGTGAAATATAATTTACAGTATGTTAATTGTAAATTATCATGTTTTTATATGTACGTAGATTGGCAATATGGATGATTTTCATATTGATGAGATTATAGGTTAGCATACACCACCACCACCTCCTCCACCTAGAGAGTTAAGGGATAATATTAGGAGAAATGTAGAGGCGATAATGAGAGACATAAATATTATGAGAAATGATCCCTATCCATAGGCCCAACTACTACGCCTTGCAAATAGCATGCAAGGCATAGTAGATTATGTACACACATTAGACTCTAAGATTGATAGTTTTGAGTCATGGAGGGAGAGTATGCATGTATATTATGCTGACAACCTCTCTTATAAAGAGGTTAATAATTTAAAAATTACAAAATCTGATACGACACACTTTTTTATAGCCCTACAACGGGTGAGTAGATACTTGTCAAGAAGCCACATATTTCCATTAGATGGTGTAGACACCCCGGTATAGAAGAGCATTTTTGGGAGTGGTGGTGGATGGCATTTGACCATCCACCACACACTAATCATGAGGTCCCACTTTATTTTTTGAAAAAATTATGGGCTGAATTTGTATTGGGTAGGAAACCCAATTATTTTGATACGAGATCATTCCAGGGGGTTGGTCAGGGCATGCCACAGGATAGGCCATGGGCCAAATTGAGTGAAAGCACTAGAAATCATGTGCCCAATGAGCCTCTTGTTCCTCCTCCTTCTCGTGTAGTTCTTACACATGTCCACCATCGAGCATTACAGTCATCTCTTGGTTCTTTGAGTGTCCTTATGGGCAATTTGTTATAGCACTTGACCGAGGTGAGGGTTGCCCCCAGCATAGCACATATTTGCATGAATTGTGGGGGTATATGTAGGGGTCCCCAATCTGATCATGATGCTGCCCATGGTGGATATGGTGATGATGATGGTGGTGCACATGGTGGATATGTTGATGATGATGATGGCACACATGGTGATGTCAGAGATGATATCTCATCATATGTTGATTTACTCAATGCAGACGATGATCATCCTGCACAGGTAAATTTAATTATAATTTATATAGTGTAATATTAAATTTATTATTTATACAATTATGAGCCATAACATGTGGACTTTTTGGTGAACAAAGGAGGGTTGACCCTCCATCATTCATTAGCTATCATCATATGACATCGACACCTCAACATCTTGGTGCTCCATTCACGGTATGCACTTTGATCTTGATACATTTAAACTTTTAACAAAATAAACTTTAATTGATAATGTGTTTGACATATTTTTGTGATTTTTTAGGGTCTTTCATGTACCACTGAGATTGGCAGTCCTTCATTCTCTGCCCCACCAGTCACTGAGAGTCAGGCGCATATACCTGTAGTATGTTTTTTATTTATTAATTTTAAGTGTTTATATCTTACTAATTTATGTACAAATTTAAATCATACTTATTTTTTTGCAATTATAGGCTTTTGGATTGTCTCATGCTGCACAATCACATTTACGTCCTGACTCATTGGTGACATTAGCTACGTGTCACACATAGGTAATGTACACATGTTTTTATTCCATAAATGTATAGTCAAGTTATAGATACTTTATAATTTATGTATATATGTACTATAAGTTTGATTCATGCTTTATATATGTTGTTCAAGTCGACACCACCATGAGTCTTGGCAGGGCTACAAGATTAAGCCAAATGCAACCATTGACACTATCCTTTGAGGTGATGATTAAAAGTGATTTTTCAATGTCCATTGTGTATCTAGATGTTTACACCTAATTATTAAAAATTTGTACTTTAAATATTTTTACAGGACTTGCTTGCATCTAATTTTCATGTAGCTGAGGATGAGGGTACTCGAGACCAGACATAGCATGTTGATGCATCGCAGTCCTCTTCATGTGGAGTGAAGAGGATAGCAGATCAACTAGATGAGTAGAGTTATATTATGATGACTATTTGGACTTATTTTATGATGATGATTATTTGGACTTGTGTTATGATGACTTGTTGTCATATTATTTAGATTATGATGATGATTATTTGGACTTGTTCATATTATTTTTACTTGTTGTTAGAGTAGGACTTGCATTACATACTAGTCCACTTGTTATCATATATTGTACTTGACCTTGTTTTTAGAGTAGGACTTTGTTTTGTGATTGTATGTATATATCATGAGTTGATATGATGGACATTATGATACATGTAAATTATTTTAGGACTTGTTATGTTATTTATCTTAATCATGAGTTGTTATTTATATATATGAGCTTATGGAAAAGAAATCTTTTTTAATATCAATTGTAATTAAATTTATCAATATTCTAAAAAAACCATCTATCTAACAATGAGATCTATTAATTTATGTGTAATGGAGAAGTACAATATCTATATACATTACAAGTAATATGAACACTTTGATTAACTATAAAAAAAAACCATCTATCTAACAATGAGATCTATTAATACATGTAATTGACAAGAACAATATGGATGTTATAAACTTAATATTGACTTTGATAATTAACTATTAAAAACCATTAATTAATATTGACTTCAATTTTACAAGTAATTTATTGAGTTTGATTAACTATTAAAAACCATCTATCTAACAATGATATCTATTAATTTGAACAATGAATTTATGGATGTACAAATAAATCTATCATAATCTATTAAGTGAACATAATTTGACCAATATGCATAGTTTAATATCATCTTCACCTTGTCTCTCACTAGGTGTTAAGGATTTTTGTTGCCATTCTTCAACCCATTCTATATTCTTGCATTCTTCCCATTCACCCACAACAAAAAATTGCAAAAAAATGCAAGCTCCCTAGTCCATATAATCCAAGTGTTAGAATTAGAACTCCTAAATGAATACCATTTAGCCAATCCGTTGATTGTATTACAATCATATCTTGAAAGGATATTCTTCTCTTCAACTAGCTAGAAAAAATGTCTAATTGTAGAGTTATGACTTGATCCTGTAGACAAACTTGTTTTACACCATTCAACAATTGCATGTGCATCTTTAAATTTTAATTTTTCCTCAAATTTGAGTTTCTCTCTACAAAGGGTTCTCTTAACACATGCACATGCACCATCATGTTCTCCCCTCCCATGTCCAACCTCAAAAAAGCTCCAAATATGTTGGATATTTATTTTCTTGTGCATCCTACTCAACCAATAAAACATTCTAGCATTCTTGAATTGCCATGTGCAATTAGCTGACCATATTAGATGTTGTGTTATATGAATTGCCCTATGCAATTTCATAAAAAGTCTTAAACAAATACTGGACAAACTCCAATGAGTGTAACTTATTATCACTCATATAGAAATGGTACTCTCTCAATATTTTCCGATCCTCTTCTGTACTATCAGGTGCATGTCTATAGACAATATGAACAAAAAATGTTACTTGCACTGAATTATAATATTATGGTTGGATCTCATCTTGTGGTGCAAGCGTGTAGTTCTCTGCAAAGTCAACAACTGAAAGTATACTACCAATTAGAAATGTATTCTTGCATATGTGAAATTGTCCATCAAGCCATCTAGATTTTTGAGAGTGTTTCACATATTTTGGTACAACCTTACTCTTGAATTCATTCATAAAAGCATTTACACTAAGTTTTTCAGTTATTAGGTTGCACCATTTTCCAACTTTTCCATCCTTCAATGGATACTCAACAGTTTTAAATCTTTGTACATCAACTAATTGTTGTCCAAAATTAAATGATATATTTTCACGCAAACATTCATCTAATAATGTAAGATTGCCACATACATCACATACACCAGAAACACAAGCATTCAAAAGATAAAATTGCTCATTAGGTGGGTTATAAAACAAATTTGATATAAACTCCTTTACAGTCTGAGGTGGTATATTTATACCACATTCCTGCAACATTTCATTAGTATGCATAGTAGAACGTATAGATCAAAAAATATCATAATGATAATGAAATTGAACATGAGTTTTGCAACAATAGGTGATTCTTTCTTTGTTAATCCTTACATACCATGGTTTACATTTTTCAAAAGATCTTTGATTAATACTAATAGTTAACACCTTATCATCCGTAAATTTTTTATACAATTCTGTTTGAGTCATATCTAAAAGGTGTTTTGGATGTGGATCATGAAATTTTGAACTAACTCTTAATTTAAGAACATCTCTGGTATTAGGGGATACTCTTGTATTATCGTGCCAAAAATTTTCAATCAAAATTTTGACTTCACCAGTAGGTTTCATGTCAAACCTTGGGAGTTTGCCACTGAAGGTCCATAAATGGTTTTTCGAATCACTTTCAAAGTTAACTCTTCTGTTTACAGCTCTTGTTAAAGTTTTACGATGAATATTAAAATATCCATTTATGTTTGAAATCATTCTTTTATGAGTAGTAGTTTTGTTTACTAAAGTTGTTGTTATTGCTCGTCGTGCCGCATTACTATCTTTAGAATAAATTTTCTTTCTAATTGTGTCAAAGGCACTAGCAACAGTTGATACAACTTGTTTTAGAGACTCTTCCTTCTTCTTCGATTTCACATAAATGCCTAACCTCTTCATCACTTTTCCCATTTTAGACATTTTAATTGATTGTAACATTAATTGACATTGAAACCCAAATTTTTTATTATAAAAAAATTATCTAAACAATATGTTTGTGTGTCTTAATCTGTCTCCATGAAACCAAACCACGTAGATTGTCTAGCACATAATTTTTTATTCTTAATTGTTCATTTATTTCATTATCATTCAAAGGAGTTTCTTTCTCAATCAGTGTTTCTATGTCTACATCCACATTGTTGATTTCAGTCTGAATTGATGTTTGATTTTCAGTTTCAATTGGGGTTTGACTTTCAGTTCCTTTATCATTATGATTTTGACATTACTAATTTTTGAATTTCACATGCAATTAAATTTGTTAATCTATTTCAGAAATAAAATTTAAATCATTTTTATTATAACTTGCTTCTAGCAAATCATGAACATCTTTATCAGAATAAGTTACATTTGGATGTGAAGACATACCTGTATCCAATATTGGATTAGAAGATGCACCTAAATTTTCTTCTTCAACCTCTGCATCCATTATGGTGTCTTCATTGTCCTCCTCTTCTGAAACAATTGTTGAACTCGATGCTCCAACATTATTCCAGTTTCGAAGTCTTTCTCTTCTTTCTCGTTGTCATTTTGCCTCCTCTTTATTTGTTGCAACCTCCTCAGATGCCAGAACCTTCCTTGGCCTATTTCTACGTCGGTTTGATCCCATTTTTGCACCAAGATTCGAGTTCAAACAATTCTTTTTGAATGTCAAATCCAAAACAAGACAAAAGTACATAATGTTGATAGAAATATTATGTTTGCCTGGTACGGATTGGTAAAAAAATGATTGAAAACTCATCGATCATTGAGATCAGGCCCACAGTCCTATTTTTTGGCTGCAATGACTCTTTATGAAATGGGCGCCCGTTTTGTAGTTTCACAAAATGGACGCTCATTTTGTAGTTTCACAAAATGGACACTCATTTTGCAGTTTCACAAAACGGGCGCCCGTTTTGTGAATTTAAAAAAATGGGTGCTTGTTTTTTAATTCTATGAGCGGGAACCGTACCCGCTGGCTTAGGTTTTGGTTCGAGACAGGCTTGGTGGGACCAACCCTATGCTTGACCCTGCAAAAAAATGGCTAAGGCATTTAAAATAAAATGGCTCATTTTTTAATTCTATGAGCAGGAACCGTACTCGCTAGCTTGGGTTTTGGTTCGGGATAGGCTTGGTGGGACCAACCCTATGCTTGACCCTGCAAAAAATGGCTAAGGCATTACAAAATAAAATTTCTGCCTTGCCATAATTTTTTGGACACCTTTCCGAATGAATTTTTTGATAAAATGAAAACCCATTTTAGCTCTTATTGTGTAGATTATAAAAATATAAATTTTATAGTGATATGATAAATTTTAATATTTTTACAATATTTATTAAGCCAACATGGTACCTAAACTTGAAATACTAAGGTTAACTAAAATTTTAATAACTTTTTTTAATTTTACATTTTTTGAAAAATGAGTTATATGACACCAATCTACATAGAATTTCTTTCAAATTAAAAAAAAATTGAAAAAAAGTGAAGTTATCATCAAATTATGGTGGCTGTACACCAGAGGTTTCGAAAATATACATTATAGTCAATTAAAAATTAATTAAAAAAAAAATATTCAATAAAAAATTAGATAAAACATTCTCACCAATCTTCAATGTTTTAGGTACCTTTTCCCAAAAGGATTCAGAAAAATACATTTATTTACTTCAAAAAAGGGTGGTCGTACACGTGTTTGGTGTGGTCCCGAAACAGGCATTTTGAAAATGTGGTTTTTAAACATGCCTACTAAAATTCAATTTATACCATGTGGGTATTGAAATAAATTACATATTTGAAAACTAGACTCCGAGCACTAAATTTTATATTACTCAAGTTTTTCAAGATTCAATTTTTAAGTGCCTCAAATTTCAACATCAATTGACAGAAATTTTGAAAAATAGAGAAAACACTTCCACTTTTTGGCCAAAAGTGGGCCTCAACTTCTTGCAGCCACCCAAATATCCTATTAAAGAATAAAAAAACAAAGTTGTTGCTCAATATCCAACTCAATTTTCTTTAAAGAAACTCCAATCCACCTTTCTAGCCAGAAAAAACAAAAATCAACACATATCCTTCTAAAATCCACTAGCTCATCTGAATTTTATTCTCAGCTCCTCTTAATTGCCTTGGATTGTACAAATCACCATAACCATTTTCTTTATTTTTCTTTCAAGGTCACTTGGCACTCAAGGTCTTACCCTGTGCATCCAAATTGTCCTAGATCTAATGATCAGACTCTCCACCAAATCATTGGCATCAACACTTGCACTTACTCTCCAATAAATATAAGATTTGATTTAAACTTTAAATAAAAAAAAGACATGATCAATTCCTCAAAACCTTTGAAAATAAAATAACTTTCTTTCTCTTCTTGTACTAGTCAAGCGCTATCACATTTTTAGTTCCTGCCATAGGCTAGAACTATAGGCATCGACCTAGCTTAACTCGTTATTAATAGTTCATTTTTTAACAAATCAGGTTGAACATATTTACTTATTTTATAAAATATTAAATTTTATTAATATAAACCTACTCAATTTTTAACAAAACATGATAACAAAATTAGTTTTCTAAAATATGATTGGCTCACACAAATCCCCTGATAAGGGTGGATTTTTCACAAATATTTATTTGGAATTGCAAAGTTAGATATGAGTGGAAAATATGTTCAATTTTTTTGGAAATATTTGTTTGCAATTGTAAAGTTTAAAATGACATATAGTTTTATGTTTTAAAATGACATACTTTCAAAATTTAAGATGTAATTATACTTTCAAACTTTAAAATGACCACAATAATATAATAGAATTAAAAATAATTTTTTATATTAACTATAGAGAGATCAAATACAAAATTTAACAAAAGTTAAACAGGCAAGGCCTAGCCTCAACCACCAAGAGTTCACAGAGATAACATAATATACATCAAGTAATTAACAGTCATAATAAAAGACTAAAGAAGAACATGGTTGAGATCCTCAACCCAGGCAGTCCAACCCCCTGGGCCTTCCATCCAGACAATACTTTTCTTTTCCTGAATTTGAGCCAACATCTTAATTTGACAATCAATCGCGTTCCTGCTCATGTGCACCTCCTTGGTAAGCTTTTTCAAGGTAGCTTCAAAATTAGCGAAGTTATCCATATGGCTTCTCTAGTCAAAGCCATTCTTTAGCTCATAAACAAACATTGTAGAGTGACCAGCTCAGAGAAATCTCCTGAGCTTCTTCCTATCCAGAGTCATATTCACATTAACCTGCGAAGAAATTTTGAAATATGTGAGTTTTCAAAAAAAATCAATAAAAGATTTGGGAGAGTCTTGATACCTTTCTTCATTTCTACATTTCCAAATTTTCCACAAAATGTTAGAAGATAGCATGTTCCATAAAATATTAGTATCATTTTTAGCACCATCAATAAATCCAGTAGCAATTTCAAAAATATTAACCAAGGAAGGGTAGTAAACATCAAACATACGCTGAATACTTTTGGCAAAAGAGTAGTCAAAGAAGATATGCCTACAAGTGTCAAGAAGACCACAAAAACCATAGGTATCATTACTAATAGAATCTTTTTTTAGGGGAAATCTGTCCAAGAGGAGAAGCCATTTAAAGCATTTGATTTTGGGCTCAATAGGAGACTTCCACAGTCTGTCTAAGTGCTTCTTCCACATATATGATATAATTCTAATATGTATCATATATGATATAATTTTAATATATATTATAATACTATATATTACATTATAGTAAGAGGACCCAGTAGTTGAGCACCCTAACTTTGCGCTTCTCAAAATCCTATGTAGAAATTTCAAATTGCTCCCATTTTTTACAGTAGCTTACTTGGTGAGTCTCTTGCTTATAACTAAGGTTTCGGAGCCACATCATCAAATATGATGCCACATTAGCATGCTTTTTGCCAAGGTGTCCAAAACAACCCAAAATAAAAATGAGACCAATCATAGTGTATTAGGGACCCCAATACTTGCGCAATTGATGTGGCATCACATGATTGGCTGCTTTTTAGAATAAATGACACATTTCATTTATAATGGGTAGTTGTCGTTAGCAAAAACAACTTTAAAGTCACAACTATTGGTACAATGTTGTCAAAAATATTGGATATAAAATCTGCAAGTGTGGGTATTAAGTTAACAACTGTGATCACAACCATTGGGTCCTCTCCCCTAGATATATTTATACTACTAGAGCTATAGGACTAGCATGGTTTAAGTAATGATTAAATATTATAATTTATACCAATAAAAAATATAGTACAAAGATTTAAAATTTTAAAACTTAGAATTTTTTTAAGATTTTATAATAGAATTATACTATCATAAATTGTTTTTAAAAAATTATATAATAGAAAGATATTATTTAGCTTTATTAAAAAGTTAGAAAATTAAATTTAATTTCATGAATTTTAATAGTTTAATATTTTATAAATTAACAAATAAAATATTTAACATTTCAAATTTAAAATATTATTTTAAATTTCTAGGTCGTCCCTAAAATTATGCGACACTACATAATTGTTGATAACATTAAACAAGTGGATTTTGATGAAAGATAGGCTCCCTTATCTAGAAGGGTCATTGGTTTTTCAGGATGATCCAAAGGTTTTGATGAAAGATAGGCTCCATTATCTAGAAGGCCTTATTAGTACTTGCTGGTAGGCTAAGCAAGTACTATTGCATCATTTTTTGAATTCCTTCCATTAATGAGTGATTAAAACCATACCTCCCAACCAATTAAAATTTACCACATTTGTTATTTATTGTACACTTTATATTTAATATAATGAAAATATTTTTTTATTGGTATGGAGTGCAAGCGTGAGGAGCGTAGGTGGGAGGAGCCTCGACTCTAATGGTTACCTGCAACTTAGCGAGATGGGAGACATGGTTACAAGGATCAATGACATTTTAAACAACATGGAGGCCTTTCTTATAGATCGGAACAAGGAGTTTCATGGATGTTCAATAAATGTTATCGGCAAAAGTTTCAAACCAACTCCTCCTTTAGGCGTCCTAGGGAAGATATCTCAAGAAACAAAGGGATGCAAAACTTAGGCTGGAATGGAAGGAGAGGGGAGAAAATGGCACCCAGGCATTGGCAGCACCCAAACTATGTGCATATTGGTAAAAACTTTGATTTTAGGCAGATCACAAGGAAGTTTTACAAATCGAAGCAATCTAGTCTATCAAAGGCTGCGATGACTTCAACAGCTCCTGTGATGACGCCTCCTGTTAATATAAGGTATGAGATATGCACCACTATTAGAGTTTCAGACTCTCACTAGCAAGAATCATCCTCAACCTTGTAGGAGAGGGCCTTTTTCTTTAAATGGCTAGTTCTGTGGCCATTTATCCGCACTATTAGGCTCTGGTGCAAGGATGTTTGGGGGGAAGGTTGCAAACTGAAAACCCTTTCTAATGGTTTCTATATGGGGTTGTGTCCATCGAAGGACGATAAAGTTTGGATCCTAAACAATGGCCCCTATCTCATTGAAGGGAAGAGGATCTACTTGAAGGACTGGGAAGCAAACTTTGACCCTCAAAAGGAAAGTTTAAAAGAGTATCCAGTCTGGCTTAGTTTACACAACCTGCCATTGAAATAATGGGGAAAAGACATGCTCAGAAAAATAGGGAGTAGCATTGGAACTTTTATTAAATATGAGGAAGTGATTTGTGAAAAAGATGCCTTGATCCACCCCCAGATTTTGATTAGTTTGCAGGTGAACAACTCCATCCTAGACACGGTTACCTTGGGAATGGACAATGGTGTTTGGGTTCAGCAGGTGACAAGGTGGTAGGGTAAGGATCCTACTTCTTCTCCTAATATAGACAGTTCTATAAGGAAAGATAAAGGGAAGGAGCATGACTCACTGCTAGATGAACTTGAAAGAAGGTCTCTGGAGCAGGAGATGATTAAGCCGAACCTCGCAGATCAATTTATCTCTAGAAGTCCTTTCATTTCTTTGCACTACAATCGGGATTTGAAAAGTGCCATTGATTCCTCTTTTGAAGAGGCCTTTAAGTCCTTCAAGGAGGCATCTTACTATCCCTCAACACAAGTGGTAAAGGAGACACCCTTCTCTCAATGATCAGCTGCTCCTGAACTGGATTGTTGTCCCCCTCCTCCAAAGCTTGCTACTTCTACTTGTCAGGATGATTTTCTTCCTCCCATGCAACCCACTAACGTGGTCGATGTATGTGGCCCTCTCTTTATCCCAAACACTTTTGAGAATCTTGGTAGGTTTTCTGCCTCTGCACTGGAGAAGGTCTCAGATATAGAGGTGGAAGAGGATAAGCAGGAGGATGTTTTTAAGGATATCAAAATCTCCCCTATAAGGAATCTAAGCAATTCCTTAGAGGAAGAAAAGGATTGTTAGGGTGCTTCGGAGAATTGGGACTCTGAGTTTGACAACCTAGAAGCAGGGAATGATATGGATGACCTGGGTTTGTTTTATAAGGTTGTCTCTTTTGAATAGAGGAGGATAGGGTAGACTACTTCATCCCTGAAAAAGCCAAGAATAGGGTGTTAGAATAACTGAGAGGGGGGTGAATTAGTTATCTAGTGTCCCAAAACAAAATGTATAATCCAAAACAAATTCTTCAACTTTTGCTACTTGGTAAACATAAAATACTTTCACTATCTATGCTTTTACTGATTATCAGTTTAAAACTTATAGTAGTTACTGATCAAATCTAACATGTAATATGCAAAGTATGATAACAAACAAATATCACAATCAACACATAACACAAGAGATTTAACGTGGAAACCCTGTGAAGGGAAAAACCACCTGGGACCGAAAACCCAAAAATGTTCACTCTTCTGAAGTGAGGTCGGTGAAGACCCAACCCTGTTAAAGGTTACAAACACATTGTTAGGTGTGACCTTATTAGAGGATTTTAGACTAGAATTTATCGTCCAACTAGTAGTCACTCTGGGGTTGACAGGATAACAATGTTCACTCTATAAATGAAACATAAAGACTTTCTTAGTCAACTCGGTTAAGAGATTTGACTATGTACAATGGTTAAATATGTAACAGTAGATGATCTACCTTGATACAACGTCAATTGTAGTTTACAAATCAATATTCAGCTCATACAAATCTTTCTGATCAATATATCACTTCAGATTCAATACTATATCAACTTACTATCTGTCAGTAATTACTCTCTGTAGCTCGGTAATTGTTCTGCAGTTCAGTTCTCACTAACCAGTATGATCAAAATGCATGAAAACTTGTTCACATGATGATTCTGCAGTATCTTCTTCCTTCGGCATAGTTTCAACAATGAAACCAATGTCTCTTATATAGACAAGTAAATCATTTTCTTTTTGCCTATCAGATTTTGCTGCTTAATCTCACTCATTGATTTTTCCACTTTAACCTTCTTCGGCTGATGTGTTAGTAACACATTTCAATCTACTTCATTAGATCTTCCTTGAATTATGTTAGCCGTCGATCTTCATAACAAACCTTGTCTGTTACCTTGATTTCATAACCTTTCTAGCTCATCAATTTATCGGCTAAGATAATCATTTAATTCCTTTTTGTTCTGCTTGATTAACAAAGAAATGCGTCGGTGAACACAAGCTTAGTTAACACTGCTCTCGGTATACACTACACTCCGTCGATGTATACTGGAATGCTTCATTTACTGACAACACTGCTTTGTGGTCTTTCATCTCTATTCTTCATCATAGATGAATGCAACATCATAAAGTCATAGACTCATCAACAAGTTACTCAGTGTATTCCTTATCATCATCTGACATATATATCTTCCTCATGTAGATATTTGTGTTCTTCTTCTCTTTCACCTTTCTTCAGATGTATCGGTATAGTAACTTACAAGATAAGTACTGTCAAGCTAGTTGACATCAATGACAACATAATACTAATTTAATCATCTTGCATATCTAATTAGAAACTCCTTTTATCTTTAATCATAGATTCTTCATTCAGGTTCTAAATCAGTTGTAGTTCATCAATCTCTCCCTTTGGCATTGATGGAAACTTAAGTAATATGAAGTGTA
Organism: Chamaecyparis obtusa; assembly: GCA_027943335.1. NCBI lineage: Eukaryota > Viridiplantae > Streptophyta > Pinopsida > Cupressales > Cupressaceae > Chamaecyparis > Chamaecyparis obtusa. The sequence goes on along the minus strand of BSBK01007998.1, from coordinate 467,286 downwards.
CCATACACATACCAAACATGTATTCTACAACTCTATGAACAAATATTGTACAAGCTCTCCCTAGCTTAGTATGTTTAATCACTATGTTACTAAACAACATTATAAAATATAGCTTTTTCATTCTGTAGATATGATATTTTTGGCTCTCAGGTTCTTGCTTCTATTTCTTTTAGAGTATCTCTCCCTTAGATAGTTCTCATCGGTGCATGCTTAAATTTTTTTTCATATTATTTATCTCTCCCTTTGATAGAAATGCCAAAGAAACAAATAAATAATCAGCTTTGTAGTGTATGCACCCTAAAATGGTCGCCTAGACTTTGGGCCCCCATTCAACAACTTATCAAATCCCTGAATCAATATTTTCAAAAATTAGCATTTTATCAATTATATCAATTTTCTTGATCAAATCCTATTTTATCATTTTCAATTATTTGCCTTGGGCTAACCATTTTATCCTAAGTCTTTGTTTATTTAAAAGGAATATTTCCTCCCCTTTTATTAAATAAAATGCCCCCACTTTTCCTCTTATCCTAAGTTGCACAAATAAAGCATTATTCTTATTTTATAAAAAGAAGAAAAACACTTTTTGTCTCATATGGAAACAAAAGTCAACTTTTATTTTCTCATTTGAGGATATTTGTGCACGTGGATTGCTCCTCTTTGATGCTCCACCATTGATTAAATCTTTTGCCTCTTAATCTCCATGGTTCATTCCTTTTCATTTCCTATAAAAGAAGAGCTCTCTTCCTCATTTGGATCTCCAACTTTTTATGCTAATGTTATGTTGCAGGTTTTCTAGGTCACTTTGGAGCTTTTGAAGATTTGGAGCATTCTTGGCTTTTGCATCTACATGCTATCATAGTTTCATTTCTTGCATTATCATATCATTCATAGCTTCATACTTAGCTTAGTTTCCTTTATGCTTTAGATTAATTCATCTAGCTTAATTAGGAGGCTTTGTAATACTTTCATATTTTCTTTCATAGCATAGCTTGCATTTCCATTTCTAGCATAGTTGCATTACATTTGCATTTCCATTTGATTCTTGGGGATATTGGCATTCTTGCCCTTGTCTTTATTGAATCTCTCATTGCATGGTTTACTAGCAAGGTTATTTGCTTAATAGCTCTAGTTGAGAGCATTCTTAACACCCTTGCACTCCATGCCTAAGGAGCTCTAAATCGATTTCTCAAGGTTTCCAATCCATGGATTCTCTTGGAAGCAATGATTTAGAGAAGTGCACATCTTAGTGTGTACATTTTTGGCGCCCACCGTGGGGCCTTGAACATTTGCTTGGTGTCTTTGGAAGAAAGCTTTGGGATAAGGGAGTATGCTTTCACCCTTATGGTGAAACAAAATCCTTGAATCTCATAAGTTGATCCACTCTTTGTTTAGATCTTTAGAATCTTTTAGCGGGCCTGCTCTTGAGCAATCAAGAGGAACGGCCTAAGTGGGGACAAGCCTTTTTGCTGACTATTCCAACCCACTATAATCTCAAGGCTATCAAGGACACAAAACCTTGGTAGACGTAGTGCTTGTCTTTGCTTGATGTGAGTACTTGTGAGATTGTGACCATGAGAAAAATATTGAGCAAGAATGCTTAAGGTACTCTTGAGGCCGCGAGGTCCATTACTTGCCACAAGGTAAGGAGTCCCTTTGGGAAGCAAGAGGGGTATCACCAATGGAAGCCCTTACTAAGAACCATAGATAGAGGCCACCCTATTTTGTCACTTAGCTTCTTGGTGCAAGGATTGATCCAAGTGGAATAACCTAGATCACCCCAAGATTATTCACCATCTGTGTTCCTTTGGTTGTGTCATTGGCACTTCCACGAAAAAGCCAATAGCTATTGTGGGCAACCACTTTGTGTGAGGCAATGGGACATCAAGTGTGGGCCAAGTTGTTAAGTATTGAGCCTTTGTCCTTCTAGGCTAGTAAGTGCTTGAAGTGTTCTCATTGTGATCTACCTGTGTAAACATTCTCAAACATCAAACATCACGGTAGTATTCATAGGATTTTTCAATTTTGATATCACAATTGTTTGTCTTGGCAAGGTTGTTTTTGCTCTTGCACAAGTGTTCTATGACATGTTTGATCACCTACTATTTGCAAACTTGTCTATTATCTGCTATTACTGTATTCTAAACTATGAAATTGAACTTTCCAAACTTACAACATTGACCAAATTACCTTTAAAACTAATTTTTTCACGTTCACTGGTCAAGAGTCACACTGCTTGCCTGGAAACTATCGCACAGAGTTATTTTGCTATCTCATTGTTGGTTGATTACTGATTTGTGTCACTTCCAATCTTCCTTGGTTGGTCCAGGTTAGATCTTAGGTGTTGTGACATGTTTCTCAATATCCAAATGAATTTCAATGGTATCAAATTGCAAAAAATGACTCTTAGTCTTCTTTCTTCTGCTTCTCCCATGTCTTCCTAGTCTTCCATTTTCATCCTTTCTCTTCTTTCTTCATGATTCTTCCTAAATTCTTCATGTCTTCTCAATTATTTCCCTCTTATTATCTAGTCTACCTTCTTCTATTCATCAATTCTTTCACTTCCATGCTTGATTCCTCCTCTTCTAGAACCATGAATTTCAACTATCTTGTTATGGAACGTCTCTTGAGAATGGATGATCTTGAACTCATTACTCAATTCAAAGAATTTTATTCCTCCAATAGTCCGTTTGGATATCTCATGGGTGACAAACTTAAAGCAAAAATAAAAGAAAAGATGATTGAATCAGATGCCTTTTCTAGGATCATAGACATGATCATATCATGACCTCCTTCCAAACGTTCTTCATCATCTAAGTCTTCTCATTCTTCTTCACCTTCCAAGTCTTACCATGACTCTTCTAGACATTATTCAAATTCTTCATCTTCCAAGTCTCACCATGATTCTTCTAGACATTATTCACATTCTTTATTATCCAAGTCTTCTTCCTCCACTCGGTCTTCACTTTCCTCTTCTTCAAAATCTCGTTCCTCTTCTACTTCTCCCAAGAGTCTTACTCTTGAATATGAGCAATATAGTAATCCTTGTGATACCTCTCCCACGAAGAGTGACACACCTATCTTTGATGACTATGATGACTATTATGATGGCTATGATGATGAACCACATAGTCATACCTATGAAACTTCTATTCCTAAGAGTTCTCCTCATCGTGTGCTTGTGCTTACTGGAAATGGATCATCACATTGGATAGATCATGATGGTGATCCATATGATTCTGATTTTGAAAGAGACTTTGATGATTTCTATGAACAATACCTTGATGATGATTCATCTACTCCTATTGAGGAATATAAAATGTACCGTACTGATTTGAAACGTAAATATTATAAGAATCCTTCCTCTAAGAACTCTCATGCTGAAAACAAAGATGACACTCTCAAGCAAGATTATGTTAATGATGTACCTTTGTCTTGTGATGGTCCCCTTCCATCCCCTACTTCCTCCAATACCCATACATTTCCTAAAGCTTGAGTCTTTCAAATCTTTCGCAAATCCCTCATCTGACAAAGATCCTAATACTTTTCATGCAGTTCCCTATAGTTATCCTCAAGGGCTATCTCTTAAAGAAACTCAAGCTAAGCTTCACTTGGCTGCAAATACTTCCAATAATGCTACACCTAGCGAGCCTAAGCCTTTATGCTCTATAATGCCTACTTCAGCTAGTCCTTCACCATCTATTCCAAAATCTTCCATGCAATTCCAACATGCTTCCTTGTCCTTAGAAGTGGCTCCATGTCAAGAGGACTTTAAAAATGATAAAGAAAAGAATATAAAAAAAGATCAAGATCAAGAACCCTCCATGTCATCCAATCTTTTTTATGACGTCTCTGATCCATTTCATGGTTCTTTTGATCCTCTATGATCTTCCACATTCATTCCACCATGTCCTAAGCAAGATCAAGCTACTACTCACACCGTTGAGCTTATTGATAATTGAAATAACCTTACCACACTTGCGCTTTCCAAAGGTGATACTTCCATTGAGGTTATTGAAAATGGTGTTGTTACTTCCAATACTAAGCCTATTGAAAATTTAGAGAAAAATTATACGCATATGCTATCCAAAGCTCCTTGTCAAGATCAAAGTCTTCCATCTTCTTGTTCTACCATTCTATGTTCACCTCCACTTTCTACTCTTCCTAAGTCTTTGCAAGCTTTGAAAATTCCTATCGAAGAAGTTGCTCCTATTCAAGATGTTCACAATCCTATTGAAAATCTTAATGCTCACTCTAAAGATGCTGATCTCCTTGGCTATCATATAGATGTTGATGAACTTATTGATTATCCTTTTGCATCTTCCACTTCCATCCTTGGACCTCTTCCACCACTGCTAAGGGCTTCGTGTCTTCCTTCCATCTTGGGTCCTTATGTCCTTTCACTTTCCCCTCCTAACTCTCCTAATTCATCCTCCATCTTAGGTCCTTACATCCCTCCATCTCCTATCATTCCTCAAGATCAACATAGATGCATACCCTTGAATCCTTTTCATCCACCCACCCATCTAAACCAGTCATATCCTCCTTTTCCTTCCACAAGTCCCATGTCTTTTGGAAGTAACTTGAATGTTCAAAACAAGAAAAAGAAGAAATACAAGAATCCATCAAAAAAAGAAGATCACCATGTCTCTTCTAATTGACATGGAAGCATAAAGTCAAAAGAGATATCTAAGAAGAAAACTACAAGACAAGTATGGGTTCCAAAATCCATCATTGAAGATATTCTCTCTAGATCATAAAAAAAAAATGAAAAGCCTAAGGCTATATGGATTCCAAAATCTCTCTTGAAAGAGTCTAATGTTGAACAAAAAATGAAGTTGACATTCAAGCTTCCAAAGGCTTCTGCCTCATCTTTTTCCAAAACATTCTTTCATTCCATGTGCCTAAACCGCAACCTCTACTAAACATTCACCATATTCCTTCTCGTATTCCTTCATTCACATTTCCTCCACCCTCTCGCCACCCTTCAAGGTGTGTGTTGACATTGATCTTTCCTTCCTTTCCAACTACTCTTTCACAATCCTTCCATTCATTATCCTTCTACCTTCTATCTTTTTTCCTCATTTACCTATTCCTCCTATCTTCCAACCTCACTCGCTTTACATAAAACCCTATCCTCCATTTTTCTCTTCTATCTTCTTTTCCCTATCAGCATCTTTGAGCATATCATTTTGAATCCTTGGCATATCATGGTTTATCCTTTCAAGGAGCATTATCTAAAAAGCTTGCCTTCTTCCCAAAAAAAAAATAAATTCAAATTTAAAAAAAAAAAAATTCAAAAAATTGAAAAATTGAAAAAAAAGAAGAAAACAAAAAAAAATAAAAAAATTAAAAATGTGCCTTGGTGGAAACCTGGAAACAGGCACCTTGGTAGCAAAAATAAAGAGAAATAAATTTTTCCTATGGTGAAAACCACTCCCTTGCGGCACCTTGGATAAGTATCGTGATGAAAACCTAGCAATCAGGCATCATGCGTAGTTCTTCTACATATTTCATCCATTCCATCTTCTCTTTTTGATCTTGACAATGTTGAGCTATACATGGACATTTGGCTATCTTGTGAGCTATCTTACGATGATCTTGCTTTCATTCCATTCATGTTTAGCCTTCATATTTATTTTTCTCCATTCATTCTAGCTTTTCGCTATCCTTTTCCCCTTTGGTCTTGATCTATTAAAAAAAAAAGTAAAACGCGATGCTATGAAGCCTCTTGACATGTCTACTCCTTTGGACTGCATCATTTCCTTCTTTTGCATTACGCTTTTGTGACCTATCCTATGCTGACCTTTCATTGCTTGTCCAAATGTGCTTTACATGATAATTTTTCCCTAGCTTGGGTACTCTTGAGGAGTTTGTCTTTAAAGATTTCTTCCCTTCATTCTCCTTCATTCTCTTGTCTTTCATCTCTTCCACCAGCTTGCTAATCCTTCTTGTCCTCCACCTTGCTAGACATTGGGACTACACAATGTGATCTTGCTTGGGAGTTTGATGTCTATTCTGTCTGGGGGCATCCTTTGTACATATCTTATTAATCCTGAAAAAAAACCCTCAAAAAATGATATATTGTTAAAAATTCTAAAAATTGAAAAATGTCCTTAAAAAATGATCATCTTAGTGGAAACCTAGCAATAGGTGCTTTGATATATCTCCAAAAAAATTATATATTTCAAAAATACCAAAAAATCAAAAAATTTGAAATCCCAAAAAATAGTCACACTTACCCAACTGTGTTTTTTAACACTACCCTAGCATCGATTTTTTCTCAACACTTATCAGATATCCTACCCTATAGTTTAGAATGATGTGATATTTCCACTAGCAGGTGTGATACTCAAAGATCGATTCTATGACCTACACACACACACTTAAACACTTGACTCGTTGAGACTTGTTTGACTTTGTTTTCTTTGTGTCTTGTCTATGATGATTTCTTTGATGAGTGTTCTCTCCCTATGATAGTTTTTGATGATGCATAGCTAGAAGATTAAGGGCATGACGACATGTTTTATTACTTTTTCTACTTGTGGGTATATTTTGTTGGTCCTAACTGTCATTAGCATTTATGCTTGTTCCACTTGACACCTAGGATTTACAAAGTATTATCCTTGATTGTTTTATGTGAGTGCATGCTTATAGCCATCTTGAACTTCTTATGTCCTAATGCAAGCATAATCTCGCTATAGAAAACTTAGGTAATCTCACTGCACTAGTCATCTTGACCTACATGTCTTTGATGTCTAGGTGGGATTCCCACATTTCTATCTAATATAGATCATATTCATATACCCATAGTCATACTAGTGAGTATTGTATGATCTTACGATCCTACCAATAAAGCTCAATGATGATTATTAGATGTCTATTAGCATTGTGACCTTGCAAGTCAACCACTTTTCATAGTAGCTTGCATTTTTAGGTTCATGTTAGATTAGTTTTGCATCTTGCATATGGAGAGAGCTCTCCTTTCATCTTTCATGGACTTGTCAGTCAACTGTGCTCACCTTTCCTTTCCTCAATCATGTCTTTCACTCCTTGTCTTTCACATCACATCTTTTTTCTATCATCACAAGGGGTTAATGAATTTGAAAATGACCTTTTTTCCCCTTTTATAGCATTTTGACTTTTTGACCTAATTTTTAAAACACCTTAGAATTGCATGAAAATTGCACCCCTAGCTAATTTTGACGTCCTGGATCTATTTTTAGACTCAAAATTGAAATCTAAGTTAATCTTGATAGTCCAAATTGCATTTCAAATTTTCCCCTTCTACGCAGTTGGCTAACCATTTGAGGCTTGATCCTTCGATCTTCGCTGGGGCATCTTTATTTCTTCACCCCCATCTCTTTCAACCTCCTAGTCTTTCATTCATTTTGACTCACTTCATCTTTTTGAAGTTTGACTTCATCTTTATCCTATATCTTTCTCAGTCAAACTGGGGCATTGCCTTCATTGCTTAATGGTTATCCTATAATGTTTCATCTTCGATTGTGATTTCTAGTGACTTGATGAAGTTTATCAATTTGTTGTTCTCCTCTACTTGATTTTGATTTTGATTTCAAGAGGGTAGTACCTATCAGCTTCAAATCTTTGATTTAGCTTTATCATTCCGTTCAGCTTGAGATTCTTATTTTGAGACTTCACTATCACTTAACAACAACAGTGATGGTTTTGTCTTTCGATTTTTATCTCTTATTTTGAGAACCAATTAGCACTTAACAATAATGGTGTTGATCTTGTCTTTTGATTTCAGACCTAACTATCACTTAACAGTAATGGTGTTGGTCTTGTCTTTCAGCTTATGCTTATGTTTGTCCTGATGTGTTCCCATCCATTGAACACACATCTGAGTTGTCTTGTGATCCCAAATCAATCTCACATTTCAATTCTTCTTTGACCACATGTATTCCCAGAATGATCACACATTATTCAAAGAGGGGAAAATGTATGCACCCTAAAATGGTCACCTAGACTTTGGGCCCCCATTCAACAATTTATCAAATCTCTGAATCAATATTTTCAAAAATCAGCATTTTATCAATTATATCAATTTTCTTGATCAAATCCTATTTTATCATTTTCAATTATTTGCCTTGGGCTAACCATTTTATCCTAAGTCTTTATTTATTTAAAAATAATATTTCCTCCCCTTTTATTAAATAAAAAGCCCCCACTTTTCATCTTATCCTAAGTTGCACACATAAAGCATTATTCTTATTTGTATAAAAAGAAGAAAAACACTTTTTGTCTCATATGGACACAAAAGTCAACTCTTATTTTCTCATTAGAAGATATTTGTGCACATGGATTTCTCCTCTTTGATGCTCCACCATTGATTAAATCTTTTTCCTTTTAATCTCCATGGTCCATTCCTTTTCATTTCTTATAAAAGAAGAGCTCTTTTCCTTATTTGGATGATCAATCTCTTTTATGCTAATGTTATGCTATAGGTTTTCTAGGTCATTTGGAGCTCTTTGAAGACATTCTTGCATTCAAGCTTTGAAGACATTGTTGTTGCATTTCATTTAGCTTTCTTTCTTGCTTTCATAGTTGCATAATCATGGCATTCTTAGTATAGACTTTCTTTATGCTATAGATTAATCTCACATAGTTTAATTAGGAGGGATTCTAAGAATTGTACTTTCCTTTCATAGCCTAGTTTGCACCTTCATTTTCATAGACTAGCTTGCATCCTCATTCTTAGCTTACTTGCATTGCATTTTCATTTGATTCTTGAGGATATTGGCATTCTTGCCCTTGTCTTCAATTTTGGAATCTCTCATTGTGTGGTTGACTAGCAAGGTCATAAGTTTATTAGCTCTAGTTGAGAGCAATTTTACAATCTTGCAACTCCATATATAGAGAGCTCTAGGTCACTTTCTAAGGTATCCCATTCATGGATTCCCTTGGATATAATGACTTAGAGAAGTGCACCACTTGAGTGTGTACATGTAGTAGCTAAGTAACTCTCTATTGTCCAATACAATCTCTGTATCTCTGTTATACTGATACCAATCTATGTCAGTTCTTCAAACTTAATCACAACCTTGAACATTATTCAAAGTGTGAACTATGCTGCATCAACATGTGTGATCTTCTGATAAGTTTAAGCTGATGCAACATCCAAATCACATTAGTGACCAGTAGATAGGGGACGGACCCCAAGTCTAATCCTCAAGTATTCAAATGTGTCCTTCGGTAGAGCTTTTGTAAAGATATCAACAAGTTGTTCTTTAGATGTGACAAATTCTAACTTCACTTGATTTTCTTGCACTTGTTCTCTTAAGTAGTGATGCTTAATTGATATATGCTTTGTCTTAGAGTGCATCACTAGATTCTTTGAAATATTAATAGCACTGGTGTTGCCATAGTATATAATCACCGGGTCAGTGATTACCTCATTCATTCCTTCCAACACTTGCTTGATATATGCAATGTTTGAGCAATTAGTAGCAGCACCAACATACTCTGCTTCAGCTGTAGACCGAGAAATACAAGCCTACTTTTTACTTGTCTAGGTTACAAGTCTTTCACCAAAGAAGAATGCTCCTTCGGTGGTGCTTTTTCTGTCATCCACATTTCTAGCCCAATCAACATCGGTATAGACCTTCAATTCAAACTTACCTTCCTTAGGATACCATAATCCATAATCCTCTATCTTTTTCAGGTATCTTAAGATTTTTTTAGTAGCAATCATGTGTGATTCTCTAGGGTTAGTAGAAAATTTAACAACAATTCCCACAGCATGTGCTATATCTGGTCTACTATGAACTACATACATTAGGTTACCAATCATGGATCGATAAAGTGTCTGGTTTACCTCTGTAGTTTCATCTTCCTTTGTCAGTTTATGATGCAGGAGCATCCTGGGTGTAAGAGCAATCTTGCATCACTCAAAAAAAAATATTTCTATTTTTATATTCAATAAGGGCTATTTTGTGCAGAGCTGCTATTTATGGAAAGTTACTATTTTTGGTAATTTTTGTATGTGCTCAGAATGATCTGATTTCTTTCTTAGAGGTTCATTTTGGTCATATAAGTCTACCAGTAAAGTTTCATTGCCAGATCAAGTGTATATTGGAAGATATTGAAGATTTTCGGTATTGGCAGCAAGGTACAGAAACTTTGAACTCAATTTTGAAGGCTTTAGAGGCCCCGGATGAGGTCAAAAATTTGGGTGATGGGCGCTTGCACGGGTCAAGCCTGTAGTGCGCTTTGTGGCATTTCTGAAATGGGGTTATAATAGCCGATCGGGTCAACTGGTGATGACTTATGGTCTTTGGAAGTTGGGCCACCTGAAATGGCAGAAAATAATTTTCTTCAAAATTTTTGTTCGGGTTTCAAGGGTTATCTTGAGCCGACTATGATGTAATAAAATGTAAAATAAAATAATTCTAAGTTTGGTCAGCCTTATTGGCTAAAATTCTGGAACCTTCCCAGGCGGTGGAAAATTGCCTATATAAGGAAGGCTGTATTATTGTCTTAGGCAGTTCAGAATAGTTCTGGGTAGTAGATCTAGGTAATAGTTCGAGGCTTTGTCCTACAGAATATTGTAAGGGAATGCCCATGTGGCTTTGCATATTGTAATTCTGAAAATTTGTAATTCCACATTTGTGGAGATAATAAGAAGCTAATTTTCTGTTCTTGCATATGGTTGTTGTTTCTCTATTTCTGTTATGTGTTTGTGGTATTAAGGGGAGCACCCTTCATCAGTTTACATCTAGTAGCCATCGGTGTTCCCACAAGTTTAGCATCTTCCATGCCAAATGTCTTCAAGACTTCCTTTATGTATTTAGACTGTGTGATGAATATCCCATCACTTTGCTGAATCACTTATATTCCAAGAAAGAATTTAAAAAAATCACTTATGTACAAATTGTTGTTCTCACTAGTTCTAAAAAATCCAATACTTAACAGGTAAGTATGTAGCCTTTCATACCAGGCTCTTGGTGCTTGCTTCAAACCATATAAAGCTTTATGTAATCTACATACCATGCCTTTGTTTTTTAGATCAATGAATCCTTTAGGTTGTTCTATGTAGACTTCTTCTTCAAGTATACCATTCAGAAATGTTGACTTCACATCCATTTGATAAACTTTAAATTTCTTGTGTGAAGCATATGCAAGTAGCATTCTAACTCCTTCCAATCTAGCAACAGGTGAAAATGTCTCACCATAGTCAATGCCTTCTTCCTGTGCATATCCCTTGCATACCAATCTAGCTTTATTTCTTGTCACCTCACCATTTTCATTCAGTTTGTTCCTAAATATCCACTTAGTACAAATAGCATTCTTATCTTTAGGTTGGGGTACTAAGGACCAAGTTTTGTTCTTCTCTATTTGTTCTATTTCCTCTTTCATTTCATTAACCCATTCTTCATTTTCTAATGCAACTTTCACATTTTTTGGTTCAAATTCACAAACTAGACATGTACCTTGTCTTGCTTTGCTTCTTGTCTGCATGCTAGCTTGTTTGTCTCCAATAATTTATGTCTCAGGATGATGTCTTCTGACAAAACTAGCCAGTACTCAATTTCTTCTTTCTTGTTCATCCTATTTAGGTTCATGTGCTTGCACGGTAGCTCCATCTTGTTCGTCGGTTTCCCTTTCCTGTTCCTCGGGGTTATTTTCCTGCTGACCGGTTATCACAAGTTGCGACTTCGGTAGATAATCAAGATGTTCAATGTAAGTGAATCTACCATAGTTTTCTAGTTCCTTTCTACTTTCCTTTATGTTCTTGTCATCAAACTCATCAACACAGACATTAGTACTTTCAATTATCTTATTTGTAACCTTATTCAAACATTTATATGGTTTACTCTTAGTAGAATATCCTAAGAATATTCTTTCATCACCTTTAGAATCAAATTTTTCATTTCTCTCATCTTTTAGAATAAAAAATTTGCTTTCAAAAATCTTGAAATAACTTACAGTAGGTTTGTGTCCAAACCATAGCTCATAGGATGTCTAGTTGGTGTCCTTCAGTTGTACTCGATTAAGCACATATATAGCTGTACTGACAGCTTCCCTCCAGTATGTCTGAGAAATATTCTTTTGTAGCATTAGTGTTCTTCCATAGTCAATTATTGAACTGTTCATTCTTTCAGTAATTCCATTATGCTGAGGTGTTCTCGGTGCAGAGACCTGTCTTTTGATACCATGCTCATTACAGAAATTAGTAAATTCATCAAAGATAAATTTACCTTCTCTATCAAATCTTAATCATTTTAATTCTTTTCTAGTCTCTTTTTCTACCTTTTCCTTATACCACTTAAACATCTTAAATGCTTCATATTTTTCTTTTAAGAACATAATTGTCTTTAATCTAGTATAGTCATCAACAAAAAGAATAAAGTATCTATCACCATAATAACTCTGAGTTCTCATAGGACCACATAGGTTAGTATGAACCAACTCAAGTATCTTCTTTATTGAGTAGTCTTTTCTTTTAAAAGTAGACTTAGTCATCTTACCTTTCTGACATTCATGACACATAGCATGATCAGGTTTTGACAAGTTAGACAACCCTCTAACTCTTTTCTTCTTACTAATCTTGATCATGTTATCAAAGTTCACATGGCATAACCTTTTATGCCACAACCATGCATCTTCATCCTTCATTAATAAACAAGAAGACTAATCAATATCAAGATAAAATAGATTACCTTTGGATTGTGTACCAGTTCTGACAATTCTTCCTCCATCGTCATAGATTTTTACCTTTTTTCTCTCAAAAGCAAGTCGGTGGCCTGAATTATTCAACTGTGCCAGGCTTAACAAATTATAGTTTAGTCCATCTACCCAATATGCATTTTCACATTTTATTCTATCATTAATCATCATTGAACCTTTACCTCTTACCATACAGGCTGCATCATTTCCCATCCTAATAGATCCTCCATCATATTCATCAAGTAGATCAAATTTATCTACATCACTAGTCATATGATGTATACAACCACTATCTTTGATCCATGTATCATTTATATTTACTTTAGAGATCAGTGTTGTCTCTTCATGTTTCTCTTCTTCCTCTGAGTCATCTTTCATAGCAACAAATACTACTTCTACATCATCATCAGTGTCATATTCAAATTCAATATCTTCAGCTATGTAACATACCTTTTTTGCTTTGTCATAGCTATCTCGGTTGTCTTTATTGTTGTGCCAGTAGCCTTTGTTGACTCTTTTCCCATAGCTTCCTTCGTATTGGTCTTTGGATCTATCATCATCTTTCTTATTCAGACATCTAGCAGTGATGTGGCCAACTTTTTAACAATTAAAGCATGCCAAAGGTAGCTTACCTCTATACCTTCCTTTGCCTTTGGGTAACCTTCTAGCCATAAGAGCTTCAAGCTCATCAAGTTCATCATCAGTATTACTATCACTATCATTATTCTTACTATTCCTGCTACTAGACTTACTAATCTTCAAAGAAGACATGAAAGAGGATTCAACAGAAGGTACAACACTATTGTCAAAGTTATTCAATTTAAAGGTTGTAAGCTTACCAATCAGTGTGTCAAGAGTAAGGTTGGATGAGGCTCTTGTTTCATGAATTGCAGAGATCTTGATTGCATAAACTAGCAGTAAAGTTCTTAGAATCTTGCCTATCACTGTTTCATCATCAATAATTCAATCTGATGCTCTAATAGCATGTACTACTTTTTTTAGTCTATTTGAGTATTGCACAATGTTCTCACCTTCTTTCATCTTCATATCATCAAATCGACCTCTTAGGCTTTCTGCTCTGGCTCTTTTAACATTCAAATCTCCACTATATATTAGAGTCAATTTATCCCACATGGCTTTGGTAGTAGTGCATCCCTTAATGTCTTCAAATTCAGCATCGGTACAGGAAACAACAAGTTCTATCATAGTAATATTGTGTTCATGCCTATCTTTCATTTGATCAAGGGTTAAGGGACTAGTGGTCGGTTGTATATAGCCATTCTCCATCAGTTCTAATGCAGAATTCCCAATTCCAGATATGTGGAACTGATGAAGGGTGCTCCCCTTAATACGACAAACACATAACAGAAAAAGAGAAACAACAACAATAATATACAAGAACAGAAAAATTGGCTTCTTATTATCTCCACAAATGTGGAATTACAAACTTTCAGAATTACAATATGCAAAGCCACATGGGCATTCCCTTACAATATTCTGTAGGACAAAGCCTCGAACTATTACCCAGAACTATTCTGAACTGCCTAAGACAATAATACAGCCTTCCTTATATAGGCAATTTCCACCACCCGAGAAGGTTCCAGAAATTTAGCCCTAAGGGCCGACCAAACTTAGAATTATTTTATTTTTCAATTTATTACATCAAAGCCGGCTCAAAATAACTTTTGAAACCCGAACAGAAATTTTGAAGGAAAATTATTTTCTGCCATTTCAGGTGACCCGACTTCCGAAGATCATAAGTCATCACCAGTTGACCCGATTGACTATTATAACCCCATTTCAGAAACGCCATGAAGCCCTCTACAGGCTTGACTGGCGCAAGTGCTTGTCACCCAAATTTTTGACCTCATCCGGGGCTTCTAAAGCCTTCAAAACTGAGTTCGAAGTTTCTGTACCCTGCTGCCAATACCGAAAATCTTCAATATCTTCAAAACTACACCTGATCTAGCCATGAAACTTTGCTGGCAGACTTATATGACCAAAATGAACCTCCAAGAAAGAAATCAGATCATTCTGAGCACATACAAAAATTACCAAAAATAGTAACTTTCCATAAATAGCAGCTCTGCACAAAATAGCCCTTATTGAATATAAAAAACAAAAATATTTTTGGGTGATGCAAGATTGCTCTTACACCCAGGATGCTCCTACATCAGACACCCAGGGTAATTTGAGAAGTGACCCTATCACGACTTAGGTGTGCAGAGGAAAACCAAGACGGTTAACCTCCTCCTTTGTTAGCCACGATGAATCTTCTACAGGTCATCCTTTCTATTTGACCAAATACTCTTCATATGTCCTATTCCTTGTGCTTCTACCAACACGACTGTCCAGTATGTCTTCGATCTCCTTAGTGTCTGAACAAGTTGCTGGAATACTTCACTGTGCTGTTGTGATCTCATCTTCAACACCTCCTTCATGATACTCTGTCAGATCTGAAATGTTAAACACTGGTGAAATATTCAGCTCACTAGGCAGTTCTACCTCATATGCATTTCCTGAATCATGCTTCTTCAATATCTTACATGGTCCAAACTTCTTCATTTTCAGCTTGTTATATGTACCAATTGGAAACCGCTCCTTCCGCAAATGAACCATGACTTCATCACCAACCTAAAATTCCTTATACCTCCTTTTCTCGTCTGCCTTAGCCTTATACTGTGCGTTCATCTTGGTAATATGCTTCCTCACCTCCCCATGGATGTTCTTCAAATGTTCTATAAAATCCTCAGCCTCAGCACTACTTATTTCTCCTTTATCTATCTTTCTCAACTCAGATGCATTTCTTGGACTACTTCCATATACAATCTGGAATGGTGATTTACCAGTGCTCCTGTTGACAGAATTATTGTATGCAAATTCTGCCTGTGGTAAAATCAAATCCCATCCTGTTGGCTTATCCCCAACCAAACATCTCAGCAAATTTTTCAAACTTCTATTCACCACCTCTGTCTGTCCATCAGTCTCTAGATGATGTGATGAACTAAACTTCAAATCTGTCATCAACTTCTTCCACAATGTTCGCCAGAAATATCCAACAAACTTAGTGTCCCGATCTGAAACTATGGTCTTTCGCAAACCATGAAGTCTCACTACTTCTCTGAAAAATAATTCGGCTACATGAACAGCATCATTAGTCTTCTTGCAGGGAATGAAATGTGCCATCTTCGAAAATCTGTCAACTACTACAAAAATTGAATCATGTCCCCGCTGTGTCCTCGGTAAACTAAGAACAAAGTCCATGCTGATATCCTCCCAAGGATTCTTTGGTAGAGGCAATGGCTGGTACAACACTGTATTTTGCTTCACTCCTTTCGCCATTTGACATACTCTGCAACTCTGTACAAACTTCTTCACATCTTGCTGCAACTGTGGCCAATAATAATTCTCACTAACTAAACCAAAGGTTTTATCACGACCAAAATGTCCAGCCAATCCTCCGCTATGCTTCTCCCTAATGAGATTCTCCCTCATAGAACTTCGTGGAATGCACAACTAACTCCCTCTGAATAGCATATCATCTTGGATGATGAAATCCAACCATTTCGTCCTGTCTAGAGTAACAGGTTCTGTACAAGCTTTCCAAGCTTCACCAAAATCAGGATCCTCTGGATACAAATTCTTGAGTTCTTTGAACCCAACCACTTCAATCTGCATTTCTGTCAGCAATAGTTGCCTTCTGCTAAGAGCATCTGCAACCTTATTAGACTTTCCACTCCTGTGTTTCAAAACAAATGTATAACTCTGCAAAAGTTCAACCCATTTCAAATGCCTCTGATTCAACTTTCCTTGACTATTCAAATATTGCAAAGCTTGATGATCAGTATACAAAACAAACTCCTTAGGAAGTAGATAATGTCTCCACTTCTTTAATGCCTGAACTATAGCATAAAATTCCTGATCATAAACAGAATATTTTCTCTTGGCATCATTTAACTTCTCACTAAAATAAGCAACAGGTTTACCTTCTTGGCTCATAACAGCTCCTATTGCAGTACCACTAGCATCACAATCTACTTGAAACACCTTATTAAAATCTGGAAGTGCTAAACAGGTTCTTCTGTAACTTTTTGTTTCAACAATTGAAAACTCTTTTCTGCCCCATTAGTCCACTTAAACTCTTTTCTATCCCCTCTCATTGTTTCAGTCAAGGGTCCACAAATACTGCTAAAATTTCTGATAAACTTTCTGTAAAAGCTAGCTAGACCGTGAAAAGATCTTACCTCAGTAGCACTCTTTGGAGTAGGCCATTCAAGGATAGCTTGTAACTTCTCTGGGTCCATTTTTAGACCTTCTGCTGAAACTACAAATCCCAAATACACTAACTCTTTCTTCACAAAACTGCACTTCTTCAAATTAATCAACAATTTCTCTTCTCTCAACTTCTCAAACACCATACGAATATGCATCATATGTTCCTCCAATGTCTTGCTAAAAATCAAAATATCATCTAAGTAAACAATGACAAACTTACCCAGAAATTCTTTCAGAACCTCGTTTATGAGCCGCATGAAAGTGCTCGGTGCATTGGTTAGCCCAAAAGGCATGACTAACCACTCATATAGTCCTTCCTTTGTCTTGAATGCAGTCTTCCATTCATCTCCTTCTTTGATCCGAATCTGATGATATCCACTCTTCAGATCTATCTTTGAAAAATACACAGCTCCACTCAAACAGTCCATAATATCATCCATTCGTGGCAATGGAAACCTGTACTTGATCATGATCTTATTTATTGCCCTAGAATCTGTACACATCCTCCATTCTCCATTCTTCTTTGGTGCTAATACCGCTGGTACAGCACAGGGACTCAGACTCTCTCGAATCAATCCTTTCTGTAACAGTTCATGCACTTGTCTGTTCAACTCCTCACTTTCTGCAGGTGTCATTCTGTGTGCTGCCTTATTCGGCAAACTCGCTCTTGGGATCAAGTCCATCTGATGACTGATCTTCCTGACTGGTGGTAATCCATCAGGCACGTTATCGGATATAATATCTTGAAACTCATTCAACAAATCTACAACTTCTACAAGAACATCTTCTACTTCCTCTTTACTAGCTTTTGGAATTAAAGAAAAATATACATGCTCATGCCTCATACCATCTAGGAATTTCCTTCCATCAACAAATGTTATTCTTGCATTACCACATACCTTTTCTTCGGTCTCCTTCAATGGCTTTAGCTTATGTCGCACTCCATCCTTTGTCAGGGAATAGGTATTCGCACGACCATCATGTACAGCACATCTGTCAAACTGCCACGGTCTACCCAATAACATATGACATGCATCCATAGAGATGATATCACATAGTACCTCATCTTTGTACCCGCCGATCTTGAACTTCACTAGGCATTGTTCATTGACCATGACCTTGTGGTCATCCTGTACCCAGGCAATCCGATATGGATGTGGGTGTTTCTGTCTCTTGAGTTTCAACTTTGTCACCATCTCTTCTGACACCAAATTGTCAGTGCTTCCACTATCAATAATCACATCACAACATTTACCTTCACACTTGCACCTGGTGCGAAACAGGCTTCTCCTTTGCTCAGGTTCATTCTCACCACTCAACAGGACTCTTCTATTAATCAACGTTTCTCCTCTTTCAGCATCTTCAGAATTTGATGATCTGGCATCGTCATCTACATGTGCAACTCTGGCCTGGCCTTCATTTCTCCTGTCTGTTCTGCCTTGGCGCTGAGGACATTCAAATGCCCTATGACCTTCTCCACAGTGAAAACATGTTCCATGGAAGCCTCCTCGTCCAGATCCTTGTCCTCTTCCTCTTCCTCTCTGATCTCTATTATTCTGATCCTGGAAGCGATTGAAATTATTTTCACGCTGATTCTGACTGCTACTGGCCTCATCCTTCTTTTTCAGATCTTCATTTCGGCCACCATATGACCGTCCACCAGATCCTCCACCGTGACCTCTTCCATTTTGTCTGCTCTCGAACTTCTTGTTCAGCTTTTCCTATACTTTTAGGGAAAATTGGTATGCCTCCTCAATACTGTTCATTCGAACCAGATTCAGCTCCTCCTAAATGCTTGGCTTTAACCCATTAAGGTATCGGACAACTTTCTCCTTATCAGCTTCTGCATGGCCTGTTCTGATAAGAAGTCGATAGAACTCCTCTGTATACTCATGAACAGATCTTCCTGCTTGCTTCAAACTCTGCATTTTCTTCAGTAGGTCAAGCTCATAATCAACAGGAATGAACTGCCATTTTAATTTATCCACCATCCAATCCCATCTTGTGATTTTATCTTTCCCTCTTCTATTTCGCTCCAATTGAATTTCTTGCCACCAGATCTTCGCATGACCTTTCAGTCTGGCCTTCGCAAATTTGACTCTATCAGGATCGTCAACATCTTTGTACTCAAAATATTCCTCACATTCATTGATCCAGTCAATCAATTCCTCTGGGTTAAGATTTCCAGAAAATGTGGGAACCTCAATCTTAGGTCTTTTGCCAATCTTGGAAATGGCCCGAAAAAGTCTTTCTTCCTCCTGGTTCACAATTTCAACTTCTCCTGCTTGATATTCTTCTTCGGCTTCATCCTCGCTTTCATCTCTGACATTAAGATTCATTCCTCTACGAATCTTTTCTTGCAATGCTCGCACTTGTCTCTGCAGCTCTCTAACCTCAGGTGTTACAACACCAGCTCTTCCGCCACGTTCCCTTCGTGGAGGCATTTTCACGATGCGCGTTGAAACCCTAGCCACGGTCCTAGTACAAACTGCCTCACAGTCGGTGATCTATTTACACACTCAAGAAAACCTGCTCTGATACCACTTGATGAAGGGTGTTCCCTTTAATACGACAAACACATAACAGAAAAAGAGAAACAACAACAATAATATACAAGAACAGAAAAATTGACTTCTTATTATCTCCACAAATGTGAAATTACAAACTTTCAAAATTATAATATGCAAAGCCACATGGGCATTCCCTTAAAATATTCTGTAGGACAAAGCCTCGAACTATTACCCAGAACTATTCTGAACTACCTAAGACAATAATACAACCTTCCTTATATAGGCAATTTCCATCGCCCGAGAAGGTTCCAGAAATTTAGCCCTAAGGGCCGACCAAACTTAGAATTATTTTATTTTTCAATTTATTACATCAAAGTCAGCTCAAAATAACTTTTGAAATCCGAACAGAAATTTTGAAGGAAAATTATTTTCCGCCATTTCAGGTGACCCGACTTCCGAAGATCATAAGTCATCACCAGTTGACCCGATTGACTATTATAACCCCATTTCGGAAATGCCACGAAGTGCTCTACAGGCTTGACTGGCGCAAGTGCGTGTCACCCAAATTTTTGACCTCATCTAGGGCCTCTATAGCCTTCAAAACTGAGTTTGAAGTTTTTGTACCCTGCTGCCAATATCGAAAATCTTCAATATCTTCAAAACTACACCTGATCTAGCCATGAAACTTTGCTGGCAGACTTATATGACCAAAATGAACCTCCAAGAAAGAAATCAGATCATTCTGAGCACATACGAAAATTACCAAAAATAGTAACTTTCCATAAATAGCAGCTCTGCACAAAATAGCACTTATTGAATATAAAAAACAGAAATATTTTTGGGTGATGCAAGATTGCTCTTACACCCAGGATGCTCCTGCATCAGATACCGAGGGTAATTTGAGAAGTGACCCTGTCACGACTCAGGTGTACAGAGGAAAACCAAGACGGTTAACTTCCTCCTTTGTTAGCCACGATGAATCTTCTACAGGTCATCCTTTCCATTTGACCAAATACTCTTCATATGTCCTAGTCCTTGTGCTTCTACCAACACGACTGTCCAGTATGTCTTCGATCTCCTTAGTGTCTGAACAAGTTGCTGGAATACTCCACTATGCTGTTGTGATCTCATCTTCAACACCTCCTTCATGATACTCTGTCAGATCTGAAATGTTAAACACTGGTGAAATATTCAGCTCACTAGGCAATTCTACCTCATATGCATTTCCTGAATCATGCTTCTTCAATATCTTACATGGTCCAAACTTCTTCATTTTCAGCTTGTTATATGTACCAACTGGAAACCGCTCCTTCCGCAAATGAACCATGACTTCATCACCAACCTGAAATTCCTTATACCTCCTTTTCTCGTCTGCCTTAGCCTTATACTGTGTGTTCATCTTGGTAATATGCTTCCTCACCTCCCCATGGATGTTCTTCAAATGTTCTGTAAAATCCTCAGCCTCAGCACTACTTATTTCTCCTTTATCTATCTTTCTCAACTCAGATGCATTTCTTGGACTACTTCCATATACAATCTGGAATGGTGATTTACCAGTGCTCCTGTTGACAGAATTATTGTATGCAAATTCTGCCTGTGGTAAAATCAAATCCCATCCTATTGGCTTATCCCCAACCAAACATCTCAGCAAATTTCCCAAACTTCTATTCACCACCTCTGTCTGTCCATCAGTCTGTGGATGATGTGATGAACTAAACTTCAAATCTGTCATCAACTTCTTCCACAATCTTTGCCAGAAATATCCAACAAAATTAGTGTCCCGATCTGAAACTATGGTCTTTGGCAGACCATGAAGTCTCACTACTTCTCTGAAAAACAATTCGGCTACATGAACAGCATCATTAGTCTTCTTGCAGGGAATGAAATGTGCCATCTTCAAAAATTTGTCAACTACTACAAAAATTGAATCATGTCCCCACTGTGTCCTCGGTAAACTAAGAACAAAGTCCATGCTGATATCCTCCCAAGGATTCTCTGGTATAGGCAATGGCTGGTACAACCCTGTATTCTGCTTCACTCCTTTCGCCATTTGACATACTCTGCAACTCTGTACAAACTTCTTCACATCTTGCTGCAACTGTGGCCAATAATAATTCTCACTAACCAAATCAAAGGTTTTATCACAACCAAAATGTCCAGCCAATCCTCCGCTATGCTTCTCCCTGATGAGATTCTCCCTCATAGAACTTCGTGGAATGCACAACTGACTCTCTCTGAATAGCATATCATCTTGGATGATGAAATCCAACCATTTCATCCTGTCTAAAGTAACAGGTTCTGTAAAAGCTTTCCAAGCTTCACCAAAATCAAGATCCTCTGGATACAAATTCTTGAGTTCTTTGAACCCAACCACTTCAATCTGCATTTCTGTCAGTAATAGTTGCCTTCTGCTAAGAGCATCTGCAACCTTATTAGACTTTCCACTCCTGTGTTTCAAAACAAATGTATAACTCTGCAAAAACTCAACCCATTTCAAATGCCTCTGATTCAACTTTCCTTGACTATTCAAATATTGCAAAGCTTGATGATCAGTATACAAAACAAACTCCTTAGGAAGTAGATAATGTCTCCACTTCTTTAATGCCTGAACTATAGCATAAAATTCCTGATCATAAACAGAATATTTCCTCTTGGCATCATTTAACTTGTCACTAAAATAAGCAACAGGTTTACCTTCTTGGCTCATAACAGCTCCTATTGCAGTACCACTAGCATCACAATCTACTTGAAACACCTTATTAAAATCTGGAAGTGCTAAAACAGGTTCTTCTGTAACTTTTTGTTTCAACAATTGAAAACTCTTTTCTGCCCCATTAGTCCACTTAAACTCTTTTCTATCCCCTCTCATTGTTTCAGTCAAGGGTCCACAAATACTGCTAAAATTTCTGATAAACTTTCTGTAAAAGCTAGCTAGACCTTGAAAAGATCTTACCTCAGTAGCACTCTTTGGAGTAGGCCATTCAAGGATAGCCTGTACCTTCTCTGGGTCCATTTTTAGACCTTCTGCTGAAACTACAAATCCCAAATACACTAACTCTTTTTTCACAAAACTGCACTTCTTCAAATTAATCAACAATTTCTCTTCTCTCAACTTCTCAAACACCATACGAATATGCATCATATATTCCTCCAATGTCTTGCTAAAAATCAAAATATCATCTAAGTAAACAATGACAAACTTACCCAAAAATTCTTTCAGAACCTCGTTTATGAGCTGCATGAAAGTGCTCGGTGCATTGGTTAGCCCAAAAGGCATGACTAACCACTCATATAGTCCTTCCTTTGTCTTGAATGCAGTCTTCCATTCATCTCCTTCTCTGATCCGAATCTGATGATATCCACTCTTCAGATCTATCTTTGAAAAATACATAGCTCCACTCAAACAGTCCATAATATCATCCATTCGTGACAATGGAAACCTGTACTTGATCGTGATCTTGTTTATTGCCCTAGAATCTGTACACATCCTCCATTCTCCATTCTTTTTTGGTGCTAATACCGCTGGTACAGCATAGGGACTCAGACTCTCTCGAATCAATCCTTTCTGTAACGGTTCATGCACTTGTCTATTCAACTCCTCACTTTCTGCAGGTGTCATTCTGTGTGCTGCCTTATTCGGCAAACTCGCTCCTGGGATCAAGTCCATCTGATGACTGATCTTCCTGACTGGTGGTAATCCATCAGGCACGTTATCGGATACAATATCCTGAAACTCATTCAACAAATCTGCAACTTCTACAAGAACATCTTCTACTTCCTCTTTACCAGCTTTTGGAATTAAAGCAAAACATACATGCTCATGCCTCATACCATCTAGGAATTTCCTTCCATCAACAAATGTTATTCTTGCATTACCACATACCTTTTCTTCGGTCTCCTTCAATGGCTTTAGCTTATGTCGCACTCCATCCTTTGTCAGGGAATAGGTATTCGCATGACCATCGTGTACAGCACATCTGTCAAACTGCCACGGTCTACCCAATAACATATGACATGCATTCATAGAGATGATATCACATAGTACCTCATCTTGGTACCCGCCGATCTTGAACTTCACTAGGCATTGTTCATTGACCATGACCTTGTGGTCATCCTGTACCCAGGCAATCCAATATGGATGTGGGTATTTCTGTCTCTTGAGTTTCAACTTTGTCACCATCGTTTTTGACACCAAATTGTCAGTGCTTCCACTATCAATAATCACATCACAACATTTACCTTCACACTTGCACCTGGTGCGAAACAGACTTCTCCTTTGCTCAGGTTCATTCTCACCACTCAACATGACTCTTCTGTTAATCAACGTTTCTCCTCTTTTAGCATCTTCAGAATTTGATGATCTGGCATCTTCATCTACATGCGTAACTCTGGCCTGGCCTTCATTTCTCCTGTCTGTTCTGCCTTGGCGCTGAGGACATTCAAATGCCCTATGACCTTCTTCTCCACAGTGAAAACATGTTCCACGGAAGCCTCCTCGTCCAGATCCTTGTCCTCTTCCTCTTCCTCTCTGATCTCTATTATTCTGATCCTGGAAGCGATTAGAATTATTTCCACGCTGATTCTGACTGCTACTGGCCTCATCCTTCTTTTTCAGATCTTCATTTCGGCCACCATATGACCGTCCACCAGATCGTCCACCGCGACCTCTTCCATTTTGTCTGCTCTCGAACTTCTTGTTCAGCTTTTCCTGTACTTTTAGGGAAAATTGGTATGCCTCCTCAATACTGTTCATTCGAACCAGATTCAGCTCCTCCTGAATGCTTGGCCTTAACCCATTAAGGTATCGGGCAACTTTCTCCTTATCAGCTTCTGCATGGCCTGTTCTGATAAGAAGTCGATAGAACTCCTCTGTATACTCCTGAACAGATCTTCCTTCTTGCTTCAAACTCTGCATTTTCTTCAGTAGGTCAAGCTCATAATCAATAGGAATGAACTGCCGCTTTAATTTATCCACCATCCGATCCCATCTTGTGATTTTATCTTTCCCTCTTCTATTTCGCTCCAATTGAATTTCTTGCCACCAGATCTTCGCCTGACCTTTCAGTCTGGCCTTCGCAAATTTGACTCTATCAGGATCGTCAACATCTTCGAACTAAAAATATTCCTCACATTCATTGATCCAGTCAATCAATTCCTCTAGGTTAAGATTTCCAAAAAATGTGGGAACCTCAATCTTAGGGCTTTTCCCAATCTTGGAAATGGCCCGAAAAAGTCTTTCTTCCTCGTGGTTCACAATTTCAACTTCTCCTGCTTGATATTCTTCTTCGGCTTCATCCTCGCTTTCATCTCTGACATTAAGATTCATTCCTCTACGAATCTCTTCTTGCAATGCTCGCACTTGTCTCTACAGCTCTCTAACCTCAGGTGTTACGACACCAGCTCTTCCGCCACGTTCCCTTCGTGGAGGCATTTTCGCGATGCACGCTGAAACCCTAGCCATGGTCCTGGTGCAAACTGCTTCACAGTCAGCGATTTATTTACACACTCAAGAAAACCTGCTCTGATACCACTTAATGAAGGGTGCTCCCCTTAATACGACAAACACATAACAGAAAAAGAGAAACAACAACAATAATATACAAGAACAGAAAAATTGGCTTCTTATTATCTCCACAAATGTGGAATTACAAACTTTCAGAATTACAATATGCAAAGCCACATGGGCATTCCCTTACAATATTCTGTAGGACAAAGCCTCGAACTATTACCCAGAACTATTCTGAACTGCCTAAGACAATAATACAGCCTTCCTTATATAGGCAATTTCCACTGCCCGAGAAGGTTCCAAAAATTTAGCCCTAAGGGTCGACCAAACTTAGAATTATTTTATTTTTCAATTTATTACATCAAAGTCAGCTCAAAATAACTTTTGAAACCCAAATAGAAATTTTGAAGGAAAATTATTTTCCGTCATTTCAGGTGACCCGACTTCCGAAGATCATAAGTCATCACTAGTTGACCCGATTGACTATTATAACCCCATTTCAGAAACGCCACGAAGCGCTCTACAGGCTTCACTAGCGTAAGCGCCTGTCACCCAAATTTTTAACCTCATCCGGGGCCTCTAAAGCCTTCAAAACTGAGTTCGAAGTTTCTGTACCTTGCTGCCAATACCGAAAATCTTCAATATCTTCAAAACTACACCTGATCTAGCCATGAAACTTTGCTGACAGACTTATATGACCAAAATGAACCTCTAAGAAAGAAATCAGATCATTCTGAGCACATACGAAAATTACCAAAAATAGTAACTTTCCATAAATAGCAGCTCTGCACAAAATAGCCCTTATTGAATATAAAAAATAGAAATATTTTTGGGTGATGCAAGATTGCTCTTACACCCAGGATGCTCCTACATCAGACACCCAGGGTAATTTGAGAAGTGACCCTGTCACGACTCAAGTGTGCAGAGGAAAACCAAGACGGTTAACCTCCTCCTTTGTTAGCCACGATGAATCTTCTATAGGTCATCCTTTCCATTTGACCAAATACTCTTCATATGTCCTATTCCTTGTGCTTCTACCAACACGACTGTCCAGTATATCTTCGATCTCCTTAGTGTCTGAATAAGTTGCTGGAATACTCCACTGTGCTGTTGTGATCTCATCTTCAACACCTCCTTCATGATACTCTGTCAGATCTGAAATGTTAAACACTGGTGAAATATTCAACTCACTAGGCAATTCTACCTCATATGCATTTCCTAAATCATGCTTCTTCAATATCTTACATGGTCCAAACTTCTTTATTTTCAGCTTGTTATATGTACCAACTGGAAACCGCTCCTTCCACAAATGAACCATGACTTCATCACCAACCTGAAATTCCTTATACCTCCTTTTCTCATCTGCCTTAGCCTTATACTGTGCGTTCATCTTGGTAATATGCTTCCTCACCTCCCCATGGATGTTCTTCAAATGTTCTGCAAAATCTTCAGCCTCAGCACTACTTATTTCTCCTTTATCTATCTTTCTCAACTCAGATGCATTTCTTGGACTACTTCCATATACAATCTGGAATGGTGATTTACCAGTGCTCCTGTTGACAAAATTATAGTATGCAAGTTCTGCCTGTGGTAAAATCAAATCCCATCCTGTTCGCTTATCCCCAACCAAACATCTCAGCAAATTTTTCAAACTTCTATTCACCACCTCTGTCTGTCCATCAGTCTCTGGATGATGTGATGAACTAAACTTCAAATCTGTCATCAACTTCTTCCACAATGTTCGCCAGAAATATCCAACAAACTTAGTGTCCCGATCTGAAACTATGGTCTTTGGCAGACCATGAAGTCTCACTACTTCTCTGAAAAACAATTCGGCTACATGAACAGCATCATTAGTCTTCTTGCAGGGAATGAAATGTGCCATCTTCAAAAATCTGTCAACTACTACAAAAATTGAATCATATCCCCGCTGTGTCCTCGGTAAACCAAGAACAAAGTCCATGCTGATATCCTCCCAAGGATTCTCTGGTATAGGCAATGGCTGGTACAACCCTGTATTCTGCTTCACTCCTTTCGCCATTTGACATACTCTGCAACTCTGTACAAACTTCTTCACATCTTGCTGCAACTGTGGCCAATAATAATTCTCACTAACCAAACCAAAGGTTTTATCACGACTAAAATGTCCAGCCAATCCTCCGCTATGCTTCTCCCTGATGAGATTCTCCCTCATAAAACTTCGTGAAATGCACAACTGACTCCCTTTGAATAGCATATCATCTTGGATGATGAAATCCAACCATTTCATCTTGTCTAGAGTAACAAGTTCTGTACAAGCTTCACCAAAATCAGGATCCTCTGGATACAAATTCTTGAGTTCTTTGAACCCAACCACTTCAATCTGCATTTCTGTCAGCAATAGTTGCTTTCTGCTAAGAGCATCTGCAACCTTATTAGACTTTCCACTCCTGTGTTTCAAAATAAATGTATAACTCTGCAAAAACTCAACCCATTTCAAATGCCTCTGATTCAACTTTCCTTGACTATTCAAATATTGCAAAGCTTGATGATCAGTATACAAAACAAACTCCTTAGGAAGTAGATAATGTCTCCACTTCTTTAATGCCTGAACTATAGCATAAAATTTCTGATCATAAACAGAATATTTCCTCTTGGCATCATTTAACTTCTCATTAAAATAAGCAACAGGTTTACCTTCTTGGCTCATAACAGCTCCTATTGCAGTACCACTAGCATCACAATCTACTTGAAACACCTTATTAAAATCTGGAAGTGCTAAAACAGGTTCTTCTGTAACTTTTTGTTTCAACAATTGAAAACTCTTTTCTGCCCCATTAGTCCACTTAAACTCTTTTCTATCCCCTCTCATTGTTTCAGTCAAGGGTCCACAAATACTGCTAAAATTTCTGATAAACTTTCTGTAAAAGCTAGCGAGACCATGAAAAGATCTTACCTCAGTAGCACTCTTTGGAGTAGGCCATTCAAGGATAGCCTGTACCTTCTTTGGGTCCATTTTTAGACCTTCTGCTATAACTACAAATCCCAAATACACTAACTCTTTCTTCACAAAACTGCACTTCTTCAAATTAATCAACAATTTCTCTTCTCTCAACTTCTCAAACACCATACGAATATGCATCATATGTTCCTCCAATGTCTTGCTAAAAATCAAAATATCATCTAGGTAAACAATGACAAACTTACCTAGAAATTTTTTTAGAACCTCGTTCATGAGCCGCATGAAAGTGCTCGGTGCATTGGTTAGCCCAAAAGGCATGACTAACCACTCATATAGTCCTTCTTTTGTCTTGAATGCAGTCTTCCATTCATCTCCTTCTCTGATCTGAATCTGATGATATCCATTCTTCAGATCTATCTTTGAAAAATATACAGCTCCACTTAAACAATCCATAATATCATCCATTCATGGCAATGGAAACCTGTACTTGATCATGATCTTGTTTATTGCCCTAGAATCTGTACACATCCTCCATTCTCCATTCTTCTTTGGTGCTAATACCGCTGGTACAGCACAGGGACTCAGACTCTCTCGAATCAATCCTTTCTGTAATAGTTCATGCACTTGTCTGTTCAACTCCTCACTTTCTGCAGGTGTCATTCTGTGTGCTGCCTTATTCGGCAAACTCGCTCCTGGGATCAAGTCCATCTGATGACTGATCTTCCTGACTGGTGGTAATCCATCAGGCAGGTTATCGGATACAATATCCTGAAACTCATTCAACAAATCTGCAACTTCTATAGGAACATCTTCTACTTCCTCTTTACCAGCTTTTGGAATTAAAGCAAAACATACATGCTCATGCCTCATACCATCTAGGAATTTCCTTCCATCAACAAATGTTATTCTTGCATTACCACATACCTTTTCTTCGGTCTCCTTCAATGGCTTTAGCTTATGTCGCACTCCATCCTTTGTCAGGGAATAGGTATTCGCACGACCATCATGTACAGCACATCTGTCAAACTGCCACGGTCTACCCAATAACATATGACATGCATCCATAGAGATGATATCACATAGTACCTCATCTTGGTACCCGCCGATCTTGAACTTCACTAGGCATTGTTCATTGACCATGACCTTGTGGTCATCCTGTACCCAGGCAATCCAATATGGATGTGGGTGTTTCTGTCTCTTGAGTTTCAACTTTGTCACCATCTCTTCTGACACCAAATTGTCAGTGCTTCCACTATCAATAATCACATCACAACATTTACCTTCACACTTGCACTTGGTGCGAAACAGGCTTCTCCTTTGCTCAGGTTCATTCTCACCACTCAACAGGACTCTTCTGTTAATCAACGTTTCTCCTCTTTCAGCATCTTCAAAATTTGATGATCTGGCATCTTCATCTACATGTGCAACTCTGGCCTGGCCTTCATTTCTCCTATCTGTTCTGCCTTGGCGCTGAGGACATTCAAATGCCCTATGACCTTCTTCTCCACAGTGAAAACATGTTCCACGGAAGCCTCCTCATCCAGATCCTTGTCCTCTTCCTCTTCCTCTCTGATCTCTATTATTCTGATCCTGGAAGCGATTGGAATTATTTCCACGCTGATTCTGACTGCTACTGGCCTCATCCTTCTTTTTCAGATCTTCATTTCGGCCACCATATGACCGTCCACCAAATCATCCACCGCGACCTCTTCCATTTTGTCTGCTCTCGAACTTCTTGTTCAGCTTTTCCTGTACTTTTAGGGCAAATTGGTATGCCTCCTCAATACTGTTCATTCGAACCAGATTCAACTCCTCCTGAATGCTTGGCCTTAACCCATTAAGGTATCGGGCAACTTTCTCCTTATCAGCTTCTGCATGGCCTGTTCTGATAAGAAGTCGATAGAACTCCTCTGTATACTCCTGAACAGATCTTCCTGCTTGCTTCAAACTCTGCATTTTCTTCAGTAGGTCAAGCTCATAATCAACAGGAATGAACTGCCGCTTCAATTTATCCACCATCCGATCCCATCTTGTGATTTTATCTTTCCCTCTTCTATTTCACTCCAATTGAATTTCTTGCCACCAGATCTTCGCATGACCTTTCAGTCTGGCCTTCGCAAATTTGACTCTATCAGGATCGTCAACATCTTCGTACTCAAAATATTCCTCACATTCATTGATCCGGTCAATCAATTCCTCTGGGTTAAGATTTCCAGAAAATGTGGGAACCTCAATCTTAGGTCTTTTCCCAATCTTAGAAATTGCCCGAAAAAGTCTTTCTTCCTCCTGGTTCACAATTTCAACTTCTCCTGCTTGATATTCTTCTTCGGCTTCATCCTCGCTTTCATCTCTGACATTAAGATTCATTCTTCTGTGAATCTCTTCTTGCAATGCTCGCACTTGTCTCTGCAGCTCTCTAACCTCAGGTGTTACGACACTAGCTCTTCCGCCACGTTCCCTTCGTGGAGGCATTTTTGCAATGCACGCTGAAACCCTAGCCACGGTCCTGGTGCAAACTGCCTTACAGTCGACAATTTGTTTACACACTCAAGAAAACCTGCTCTGATACCACTTGATGAAGGGTGCTCCCCTTAATACGACAAACACATAACAGAAAAAGAGAAACAACAACAATAATATACAAGAACAGAAAAATTGGCTTCTTATTATCTCCACAAATGTGGAATTACAAACTTTCAGAATTACAATATGGAAAGCCACATGGGCATTCCCTTACAATATTCTGTAGGACAAAGCCTCGAACTATTACTCAGAACTATTCTGAACTGCCTAAGACAATAATACAGCCTTCCTTATATAGGCAATTTCCACCGCCCGAGAAGGTTCCAGAAATTTAGCCCTAAGGGCCGACCAAACTTAGAATTATTTTATTTTTCAATTTATTACATCAAAGTCGGCTCAAAATAACTTTTGAAACCCGAACAGAAATTTTGAAGGAAAATTATTTTCCACCATTTCAGGTGACCCGACTTCCGAAGATCATAAGTCATCACCAGTTGACCCGATTGACTATTATAACCCCATTTCAGAAATGCCACGAAGCGCTCTATAGGCTTAACCGGTGCAAGTGCCTGTCACCCAAATTTTTGACCTCATTCGGGGCCTCTAAATCCTTCAAAATTGAGTTCGAAGTTTCTGTATTCTGCTGCCAATACCGAAAATCTTCAATATCTTCAAAACTACACCTGATCTAGCCATGAAACTTTGCTGGCAGACTTATATGACCAAAATGAACCTCCAAGAAAGAAATCAGATCATTCTGAGCACATACGAAAATTACCAAAAATAGTAACTTTCCATAAATAGCAGCTCTACACAAAATAGCCCTTATTGAATATAAAAAATAGAAATATTTTTGGGTGATGCAAGATTGCTCTTACACCCAGGATGCTCCTGCATCAGGAACTTTATCCGGCTTTGCCATACTGTGAAGTTCTCTTTGTTCAGTCTTGGCACTTCCCTCTTATACATCTTGAGATCTTTGTGCTGGAGTCCTTAAAACTCTATTCTAAGCAACCACTGCTCTGATACCAATTGTTAGAATAATTGAGAGGGGGGTGAATCAGTTATCCAGTGTCCCAAAATAAAATGTATAATCCAAAATAAATTCTTCAACTTCTGTTACTCGGTAAACATAAAATACTTTCACTGTCTGTGCTTTTACTGATTATTAGTCTAAAATTCATAGTAGTTACTGATCAAATCTAACATGTAATATGCAAAGTATGATAACAAACAAATATCACAATCAACACATAACATAAGAGATTTAACATGGAAACCCTGTGAAGGGAAAAACCACCTGGGATCGACAACCCAAAAATGTTCACTCTTCTGAAGTGAGGTCGGTGAAGACCCAACCCTGTTAAAGGTTACAAACACACTATTAGGTGTGACCTTGTTAGAGGATTTTAGACCAGAAGTTATCATCCAACCAGCAGTCACTTTGGGGTTGATAGGATAACAATGTTCACTCTATGAATGAAACATAAAAAGACTTTCTTAGTCCACTCGGTTAAGAGATTTGACTGTGTACAATGGTTAAATATGTAATAGTAGATGATCTACCTTGATACAACTTCAATTGCAGTTTATAGATCAATATTCAACTCATACAAATCTTTCTGATCAATATATCACTTCAAATTCAATACTATATCAACTTACTATCTATCGGTAATTACTCTCTATAGCTCGGTAATTATTTTGCAGTTTAGTTCTCACTAACCAGTATGATCAGAATGCATGAAAACTTGTTCACGCGATGATTCTGCATTATCTTCTTCCTCCGGCATAGTTTCAACAATGAAACCAATGTCTCTTATATAAACAAGTAAATCATTTTCTTTTTGTCCATCAAATTTTTCCACTTAATCTCACTCATTGATTTTGCCGCTTTAACCTTCTTCGGCTGATGTGTTAGTAACTCATTTCAATATTCTCCATTAGATCTTCCTTGAATCATGTTAGCCATCGATCTTCATAACAAACCTTATCTGTTGCCTTGATTTCATACACTTTCCAGCTCGTCAATTTATCGGCTAAGCTAATCATTTAATTCCTTTCTGTTCGGCTTGGTTAACAAAGAAATGTTTCGGTGAACACAAGCTTGGTTAACACTACACTCGGTATACACTACACTCCATTGGTGTATACTAGAATATTTCATTTATTGACAACACTACTTTGTGTCTTTTAGCTCTATTCTTCATCATAGATGAATGCAACATCATAAAGTCAATATCATAAAGTCATAGACTCATCAACAAGTTACTCAGTGTATTCCTTATCATCATCTGACATATATATCTTCCTCATGTAGATATTTGTGTTCTTCTTCTCTTTCACCTTTCTTCAGATGTATCGGTATAGTAACTTACAAGATAAGTACTATCAAGCTAGTTGACATCAATGACAACATAATACTAATTTAATCATCTTGCATATCTAATTAGCAACTCCTTAGTGATCTTTAATCATAGATTCTTCATTCAAGTTCTAAATTAGTTGTAGTTCATCATAGGGGAAAACCATAGAAGGGGGTGAAATCTATTAGGATGAGGTTGAAAATTGCTAGAAATGCTGCTGACCAAACTAAACTATTGAGATCGGGAAAAGGCTATGCCTTTTCTTGGGAGCCATGAAAACCTTATCGTGGAATGTTAGGGGCTGCAATGCCCCTGACAAGCTTCATTTGATCAAAAGATGTTTTGATCAAACGAAACCTGATCTTGTGTTGTTACAAGAAACAAAGATTAAAGATGACGTTGGTGACTTTTTCAAATGTAGGTTTAGTAGATGGAATTGTGAACTTGTCTATACTCAAGGGGCATCAGGTGGTCTTGGCATTCTATGGAATTTGGGCTCTGTGGAGGTGACTGTGCTACAGACTGATCAGTTTTGGCAGGGGCTAAGAGTGTTTGTGAAACACCTCCACTGTCATATTTATGTTTTCAATATTTATGAACCCAATAGTAGCTCCCATAAAAGATTGGTTTGGAACTCTTTGTTGAGTGTCCTAGAGAACTTGGATGATGATGTTGTTGTGCTGGGTGGAGATTTTAATGCAATTCTCTCCCCTAAGGATAAGAAAGGTGGTAAGGGGTGGTGCAGTGCTAGCCAAAAGGACTTCTGTGTCTTTGTGACCTCCAGTGGCCTTATGGAGATCCCCTTTAAAAAAGGTGATTTCACTTGGACTAGCAGGCGGGCAGGCTTCCTAAACATTACTGAAAAGCTTGATCAATTCTTTGTAGGTGATGTTGAAATCCTCCCTTTACAAGGTTTGGATCACTTCCCAATTGCCTTAAGAATTCAACATGAGGACTCCCTAGATAGGTGTCCCTTCAAATTTGAATCGATGTGGTTTTCTGCCCATGGCTTCTATGACTTGATTAAAGGGTGGTGGTCTCAAGCTCCACAAAGGTTAGGTAACAAAGCTTTTTTATTTGTCAAGAAACTTCAATTTATTAAAGAGCAGTTAAAAGTTTGGAATAGACTGCACTTTAAAGATATTTTTGTTGAAAAACTTAAAGTAGAAGATAAACTCAAAGCCCTAAGCTTAAATATTATTAAGAATGGCATGTTGAAGATTGATTTTGAGGAGGAGAAATGTTCACAATCTCAATTGGAAGGTTGGCTGAAAAAAGAGGAGATTTTCTGGAGGTAGAAAGATAGATAGAAAGGTAGAAGGTTTGGAGTATGTATAGTAATCCTTCATGCTATTGGGTTAGAATACTCCAAGCTAAGTATTTGGACTCACCAGATAGTAAAAGGATCCTCACTATCAAAGACCCCCCTCGTGGGTTGACCATATGGAACTTTTTGTTATCTTGTAGGCCTATGATTTGTGATCACATTTCGTGGCAGATCCGTAATGGTAGTGAGGCCCCAGTTTTGGGACGACTCTTGGAATGGTCTCCCAGCTTTGAAGGATGTTCAAGATTTCTCCCAGCTGAAGGTGTACTTTGAATCCAAACGGGGGTCAAAAGTCAGGGACTATTTGGAACTTGCAGATAGTGCTGAAGGGAAGATTTGGAGGTGGAAATTGATAGAAAATGATGATCTTTCTATGCAATAGAAGGAGCTTATGATGGGTATTTTGAATAGAAGATCGGTCACTATTACTGGAAAATGTGATAGGATCAGGTGGTGTGGGTCTCATTCAGAGGACTACTCTATTAAGTTGGGATATGCTTTGATGGATGTAAATGATGCCAACTAGTTCTCTTCACAAGATCTTTGTTGGAAAAAGGATTTATTACCTAAAGTAGGTGTTTTTGCATGGTTGGCATGTAAAGGAAGGATCCTAACTGTAGAAAGAAGGAAAAGATTAGGTCTGAAAGGACCTACTAGGTGTGCCCTCTCTGAATGTAAGGAGGAATCAGTGGATCACATGCTAATTCAATGTGGGTTTGTTGAATAGTGTTGGAATTTTGTGTAGCAAAAACTAAACTGATAAGGCCCAAGGGAAAACACTATACAACAAGTTTTCGATGGATGGCCCCGGGTGGTTGAGAAATCAACCTTATCGGGTATTTGGTCAATCACTCCATCCTTGGTTGTATGGGAGCTATGGAAAGAACAAAATAGGCAGATTTTTAGAGATGAAAAGGAATCTATACAAAGGTTCACAATGAGATTGCAACACACAATTGAGGAGGTGGTAAGCATGTCGACTACTAGGAGACAATTTATGAAGATCCCTTACACAAAAGAGGATAGGGCTATCCAATTACAATGGCTAGGTATTAGATTTTCCTCTCCTGCAGGTGCTCTAGTTACTAGGAAAAGTTTGGTGGTGAAGGATAAAATTTCTTGGAGCCCACCGGAGGATGGCTGGATGAAGGAAAACTTTGATGGGGATACAAAGAACAACCCTGGCAGGAGTGGAATTGGGGTGATTTTTTGAAATTTAGTAATGGTAATACTATTCTGACTACTTCAAAAAGATACGAGGATGACACTAACAACATAGCAGAATGCAAAGCAACACTTCTAGCAGTTAGACTTGCAAAATAGTATGGCATTAGTAGATTACATTTGGAAGGGGATTCTTTGCTAGTAGTGCAAGCTATTTCCAATTTGTCCATAAAGGCTTGGCATTTAGAAAATGAGATTATGTTGATCAGAGGGTTGTTATCGACATTGGACAACTATAAGGTCACCCATATAAAAAGAGAGGGTAACTTGGAAGTGGACATACTTTCAAAGTAGGCAATGGATTTTGTAGATGTTGGGGACCTTATGATTGATGATTTTAATTCACTTCATGGACTGAAGCAGTAAGTGACCATGTTGTGATGACGACATGAAGGCTTATGTCATATTACTACGACATATGATGTGCTTCCTTTTTCATCATTTCTTGAGAAAGTTGCATCTAACTGCAGGAACACATGAAAGTGAATTATGTTTGGAAATGGCGGTGGTCATGAATTGATGATGAAATGATGTTTGGCGTGCTGTTGAATGTGTTTGATGTTCGGCTGCAGTTGAGATTTTAATTCATGAGTGATGGTTTTTCCCTTTGGTGGTGTCTCTTTTGTGTTTGTGTGTGAATGCTCTCTGCCTCTGTTTTGAAGCTCACTGCTACTCTAATGGAGTCGACTTTCACTTTCAACACTAAGCGGTAGTAGAAAGGGATTTACGGCCTGCTGGATGACCATAGGGTGAAGTTGTTGTTAAAATACCCCTCAAAGGAGGTTGTCCAAGCTTTCCAGCAGATGCTTGGGCCTCTGTTCCATAATGGTGATCGAAAGTGGAAGTTGTAGGTAGACATTGCAGCCATGATTATGGCCTAGGGTCTAGAATTAGGCGAACACAAAAATTGTGTGGCATCAGTTATGAAGAATCTATTTGATGAGGAACTGATTGTGGGGTTGGATTCATTACTTGAATGGACGCATCTTGGGTGGGTGTTCAATTACAATGAATGCTTCTCTGATGAAGAGGAAGGGGTGGAGGTTGGCATTGTGCCTTTTGTTTGATGGCTGAAAAGGGTGGACAGAGTTAGTTATTTGGCAGTAAGGAGAGCTGGATGGGAATGTTTGAAAAAGGGCATTGCAAGTTTTATGGATGACAAGCGGGGTGCACAGGTGCCGACCTCCTTCCTGAAGAAGTGTCGTTCTCTTCGACGCAGGTGTGGTGTGGGAGTTGGAAAGGCAAGTTAATATGGTGTCTGTGCTGCATTTTTTTGTTGTTTATACTTTGGGAGTTAGCGAGTTTTGGTCTCCCTTCGACTATGGTCTGGATATGGTAGGGCGACAGATGTTTCTTCAATTTTTTGTGGGTGGTGTCATCTGGTTTTTTGATGGCTTCGTTTCCTGTGGATGTTAGGCTCGTGGTGGCACTTCTGTAGTAGTTGTTTAACGGTTACCTTTAATGGCCTATGGGTTGTTTTTTGTCTGGCCCTTTCTTTAGTTTTTTAGGGTGAAGATGGGCCTTTTTAGATGGCTGCTGGATTGTATTGGCTCTTTGGAAGCAATTTTGTATGCTTACCCAGCTATGTAATTATTTTTATATATAATTAAAATACAACTTATTACCGACAAAAAAATATATAATGAAAATGCAATATTTTTTAGTTTATAATATCTAA
Organism: Chamaecyparis obtusa; assembly: GCA_027943335.1. Classification (NCBI taxonomy): domain Eukaryota; kingdom Viridiplantae; phylum Streptophyta; class Pinopsida; order Cupressales; family Cupressaceae; genus Chamaecyparis; species Chamaecyparis obtusa. Next base: position 430,246 of record BSBK01007998.1, on the reverse strand, counting down.
AAATTATTTATTGATAATTTGATTGGCTAAATCATTTGAAGTCTTATTAGGCGAGATTTCCAAAATTGTATTGCTCCTTCCATATTACATAGTTTTCGGCTTGGAAACAATTTTTATTTTTATCTTTAATTAGGATTTTCATTAAGCTTTTTCTTTTTATATTAATTGTATATTAAAAAAATTAAATTTTAAATTATATTACATGAGTTTATTTTAGTATATAACTCACTTTTTCTAATGTAAATAAAAATATTGTAAATATATGATATAATATAATATATATTTATTCTCATTTACATTTTTAAAAAAAATATTTTAAAATTTATTATATTTTAATTATGCATTAATAACTATTTAGGTAAACAAATGTGTGATATATTTTCCCTTATAAAATATTATAATTTAAATTAAACATAGTAAATAAATATTTTATTTTATAATAATAAATTATTTCTAAAAAAATTAAATCTAGTTAAAATTAAGTATAACATATTTTATCAATAATTTTAAATAAGATATTAAAGTGAAATAATTTATGTATTTATTAGACACTATAAATTAAAATGTTAAACTTACTCAATTTTTTTATGACAATAATTAGATATAATTTTTTATAAGGAAAATTTATTAAAAATAATTTATGTATTTATTAAACACTATAAATTAAAATGTTAAACTTACTCAATTTTTTTTATGACAATAATTAGATATAATTTCTTATAAGAAAAATTTATTAAAACTAGAAATTAAAATTTTATACTAGTTATATTTAAATCTCAAATTTCTTATTATAATTATATATTAAATGGAATTATATTAATAAGATATAATAATTTTATTAAAATTAAAATTAAAATTATATTTCATATTAGAATCACAATTAATTACTAAATTAGGCAAGTACTAACCACTATGTGGCACTTGTTAAAATAGTAGATCATTGCTCTTTGAATTTTGTAAAACTATTTTAAATAGAAGAAAATTTACTCTTCATAATTTCATAATTCAAACGTTCTAGAAAATTAGTATTTACAATTTTTTTTTATATTAGTATATTTTATTTTTACATATTATTTGATATCCTATACTATTGTAGCAAAATAATTATCTAAGATATGCCCACATTTCTATTTGAATTTGACAAACTAAACAAGCGTGTGAAATGGGTTAGTAACCCACTATTATCTAAGATATGCCCACATTTCTATTTGATAATTACAGATGTCATTCACTCACTCATAAATTATAGACGGCGCGTTGTGAAATAATTTATGTATTTATTAGACACTATAAATTAAAATGTTAAACTTACTGAATTTTTTTTATGACAATAATTATATATAACTTCTTATAAGGAAAATTTATTAAAAATAATTTATGTATTTATTAGACACTATAAATTAAAATGTTAAACTTACTCAATTTTTTTTATGACAATAATTAGATATAACTTCTTATAAGGAAAATTTATTAAAAATAATTTATGTATTTATTAGACACTATAAATTAAAATGTTAAACTTACTCAATTTTTTTTATGACAATAATTAGATATAACTTCTTATAAGAAAAAATTATTAAAAATAATTTATGTATTTATTAGACACTATAAATTAAAATGTTCAACTTACTCAATTTTTTTTATGACAATAATTAGATATAACTTCTTATAAGAAAAATTTATTAAAACTAGAAATTAAAATTTTATACTAGCTATATTTAAATCTCAAATTTCTTATTATAATTATATATTAAATGGAATTATATTAATAAAATATAATAATTTTATTAAAATTAAAATTAAAATTATATTTCATATTAGAATCACAATTAATTACTAAATTAGGCAAGTACTAGCCACTACGCGGCACTTGTTAAAATAGTGGATCATTGTTCTCTAAATTTTGTAAAACTATTTTAAATAGAGGAAAATTTACTTTTCATTATTTCATGATTTCAAACGTTCTAGAAAATTAGTATTTACAATTTTTTTTATATTAATATATTTTATTTTTACATATTAATACATTTATTTGATATGCTGTACTATTGTAACAAAATAATTATCTAAGATATGCCACAGTGGCACTGGCCACGTGGTTCATGTGGATTTTAGCACCTTCGATTATGGCTTGTCAGCAGTAGTGAGGAATTCAAGCAGCCAGATATTCCCTGCTTTATTCCAGCTGCACCATTTGGAGTACCTCGACCTCAGTCCAGTTGACTTGTCCCCTCTTCCCTTCCCTTCACATCTTCCTAGCCTCAGCAGATTGACACTGCCACAGTGGCACTGGCCACGTGGTTCATGTGGATTTTAGCGCCTTCGATTATGGCTTGTCAGCAGTAGTCACGAGGAATTCAAGCAGCCAGATATTCCCTGCTTTATTCCAGCTGCACCATTTGGAGTACCTCGACCTCAGCTATATTGACCTGTCCCCTCTTCCCTTCCCTTCACATCTCCCGACCCTCACCAGATTGACGCATTTGAGCTTCAAATATTGTGGGCTTACTGGCCGGATTCCAAGTGAGATTGGCAACATGTCTAGCTTGGAATTTCTGGACATCTCCTACAATCCTCATCTTACGGGCCAAATTCCAAGTGAGATTGGCAACCTGTCAAGGGTGAAAATTGTTGACATCTCTGGCAATTATAATCTGGAGTTGAGGCAATCGGGCTCATGGATTCGAAATTTGCGAGGCTTGGAGGAGCTCTACATGTTCCGTGTGAATGTACCAAGTGGAGGAGATGGTGTGGTAGAGAATGTTGCGTCCCTCACCAACCTTACAACACTGTGGATGTCTGGGGTGTCAGGTACTCTTGTAAACCTCACCTCCCTCTCTCATCTCTACCTTTATCATAGTGACGTCGCCCACCAGCCCTTTCCCATCTGGATTTCAAACCTTACATCTCTGGTTACCCTCAAGCTCTACAACTACAGTCTCCATGATTCCATCCCTGCCACTGTGTTCGGTCTTCCCCACTTGAGAAACCTCTACTTGTCCCAAAACCCCAATCTCAAAGTAAACCTCTCCTTCATTGTGCAGCATGCTTCCCAACTCAGCACCCTTTCTATAGGCAATTCAAATGTGAGAGGAGTGATTCCAAATTCTATTGGGAATATGTCTTCATTGGCCATGTTGGTTCTTCGGGATAACAAAATTGAAGGCAGTATCCCTCCCACTATTGGAAATATGTCCTCATTGACCTACTTGGATCTTTTTTATAACTTGTTAAGAGGCAATATTCCATGGAGCTCTTTATGTGGACTATCAAAGTTGTTACAACTTTTCCTCATGTCAAACCAATTAAATGGGAGTTTGTCGTCTACTATTAGTAATCTATCTTCCCTGGAGAATCTTTATCTGAACAATAATTGTTTGAGTGGCACTTTCTTACTTTCTCAATTAGAAGGTTTGAGAAAAATAACGTCATTGGTTCTCTCCAACAATTTTTTGACAATAGGAATCAATGCCAATTGGATCCTTGAATTTCAGCTCCAAATTTTGTCTTTGAGTTCATGTAATATGTATGATGATTTTCCTACTTTCATATCCACTCAATACAACATAAGAAGTATAGACCTATCAAATAATTCATTGAGTGGAAATATTCCAGAATGGTTGTCATACCTTACACTCTTGCAGAGACTCAATCTCTCATACAATCAATTTGAAGGAGCTTTGCCCTCTAAGTTCAGTGCATTTGGTGCTCGATATTTGGATTTACATAGAAATAAGTTACAAGGGAAAATTCTTGTGCCACATCCTAATGTACAGTTTCTTGACATGTCAGAGAATCAGTTTGAAGGGATCAATCAAAAAAGCATAAACCAATATAGATCTAGCAAACTCATTTATTTGTCACTTGCAAATAATAGTATCAAGGGTGTCTTTCCACATTCCATTTGTGAAGGTCCTTATTTAGAGGTTCTGGATGCGTCAAAGAACAAGTTTACAGGCAATTTGTTTGCAAGCTTTGGCAATTGCTCATCAACATTAAAGGTTTTGAATCTAGAAAAAAATCATTTCAAAGGTGAGATCAAGAGCATGGTTTGTCTTCAAACGTTAAAATTAGGAGGTAATAAACTACAAGGGCCAATTCCATCTTCACTTCAAAAGTGTACTTCTTTGCAAATTTTAGATTTGGGATATAATAACATGCAAGGAAAAATCCCAAATTGGTTGGATAAGTTGATTGATCTCCGAATTTTAGTGCTGGGATCAAATAGATTCATGGGTGAGATACCATTACAATTGGAAAAATTACAACATCTTCAAGTCTTGATTTTGTCAAATAACAATTTGTTTGGAGCTATTCCAAGTAGTTTGAGTAACTTGAAAGCAATGAAAATCAAACAGAAAGCTCAGATGTCCTTCAATATTCAAATTCTAGCTCAATGCCTTATGTAGATAAAATGGAAATAGTTCACAAAGGCCAATTTCTAGAGTATGAAAAATCTTTGGCAATGGTTCGGTGTCTTGATCTCTCTAGCAACAACTTCTCAGGTAATATTCCTAAAGGCATTGGGTTCCTCATTGGTTTAAAATCTCTCAATTTATCAAGAAATCATCTCAGTGGAAAAATTCCTACTTCTTTTGGAAATCTTGTGAAATTGGAGTCACTTGATATCTCAACGAACAATATTATTGGAGATATTCCTGGAGAGCTGCAACTTCTTACATATTTGGGTTATTTCAATGTATCTTATAATAATTTATCTGGTAGAATACCAATAGGAAGCCAGTTTCTTACATTTAGTGGCGGTTCATTTTCAAACAATGCACATCTTTGTGGACTTCAGATCAACAAAAAATGTTCCTCCTCTCTTTCTCCAAATTTTACCCACAGTGAAGATGTAAATGATGACCAGTGGGATGATTCATGGTGGGAAGTGGGAATTGGGTTGAGTTTTGGATTTGGGTTTGCAATTGTTATTGGAGTATTATGTTTCAACAAAAAATGTCGCTTTCAATGTTTCAAGATCATGGATGAAATTATTTTCATTCTTGATCAAAATGTTTGAGAAATTAAATTTTAATAAAGTTATTTTATTCTCCTTCATCTTCCCCTCAAAAGATACCCTCCCCTTCACTTCTCAAGTGTGGATGCATATGGATTTTCTTCTTATTAGTACTTGTCGATAGGCTAAGCAAGTACTATTGAATTATTTTTTGAGTTTTTAGTGTTAATTAATGATTAAATAAAATTGTTTAGCCCACTTAGAATTTTTTGGATTTTGTATTTTGTAATAAATTTCATATTTTCTAAAGTTAGATCCAATATTTTTAACTTTATAATTTATAAAAATTATTTTTCTGTTATTTGATTGGTTAAATATTTTTACCTTTTTTTAATAGAAGGTGTGGTAATCATTCTAAAGAAGACTGTAAAAATTGGTAACTAACAGGGGCATTAATTCCTTCTATTTGTGCACAGATTCCCTATTTTTCCAATACAAAGGTTTACTTTGTTTTTAAATAATAATGTTCTAACTGACACTTTTCCCTAGTACCTAGATTGTCCTTTCTCACCTTACCATTGGCTTTGGTGAATTCAATAAATAAAAATTACAACTTGTCAGAGGTGGGCCATGCCATGAAGTAGGGGAATTGTATTTTTTTGAGTTCCTCTCTTTTTTTCTTTTTCTTTTTTATGTTCAATGGCTCATCTAGTTTATCCGGTGGGTATTGTCATTGCAATGTATGGATATATTTGATGATAGCTTTTTTGTTTTTCCATAAGATTCATAATTTTTTTTATATTCACATCTAGTAAAATTATGATAAAATAATAATTATATAAAAATAATATAATTATATAATAAAAATAATATGCAAAAATAATATTCATAATTTTAATCTTTTTAAAAAATGGGAAAATTAATAATTTAGTATTTGCAGTTTTTAGTAAATTCAAACAACTATCTTGGAGTAAAATAAAAAGATATCTAAAATGTATTTAGAGGTGGCTTTATGTGAATAAGTTAGCTTGAAGTAATTTAATGAGATTGTAAATAAACATGTGTTATACTTTAAACTTGGTAGAAAAATAATCCTTTTTTATCTCACACAACAACTTTAACTTAAAAAAATTAATTTTAAATGAAAATATTGAAAAATGTAATTTTAAATATATTTCTAACTTTACTATAATTTTATTTCTAATTGAACTATAAATTTAATTATAATATTATATTAGATAAAAAAAACTTGATAAAAATGAACAAGCCATTATACTTTATTCAAAAGAGCTCGAGGGAGAAATAAGGTAGGAAGAAAACCTCTCTCATAGCCAATACAAAAGTGAATATATATATATATATATATATATATATATATATATATATATATATATATATATATATATATATATATATATATATATATATATATATATATATATATATATATATATATATATATATATATATATATATATATATATATATATATATATATATATATATATATATATATATATATATATATATATATATATATATATATATATATATATATATATATACACACAACCCCGAAGGGCCCAAAATTCTCACATTAGTTACCAACCCCAAAAAATATACCCGTCTAGCCAAAAAAAACCCCAACTATACACTATTTCAAAAAACATGATCACATTCCCAAGAGCCAAAGGAGCCAAAAATCCCTTATGCAAAGACCAGTGAAAGAGTACTGATGATAGACCAGCTGCAGATGATCTGTAAACAAAACCAAAAAGATCATACTCCCATAGCAGGGTCTAAGAGCTCGGTCCGTGATTGCCGAGAGGACACACTTTGGCCTTCCCCTTCTGAGAGCCACCAACATCAGCTTTTGCCTGATATTCTAAACCATGTGAGGAGAACTCAGATCGGATAATCAATCAGATTCATGAAAGTGGTGAAACTTGAAACATGTCAAAAGAGTTTGACATGAAAACCGATTCTACTTGAGAATAAACTTTAAAAAATTAATTTTATATACAATATAATTAAAGTTACAACTAATTATATAGCTTAAAACTACAATTAATTACATAACTAAAGGCAAGTACTAGTCACTATGTGGCACTAGTTTTTATTTTGTACTCGTTGATTGAAAGTATTATTTTAAATAGTGTATATTATATAGGACATCTAAGTATGACATGAAATTAAATAGATATTCAAAATTGATTCAATTGTATATATTCATTTTGCCTCTTTTTTGGTTAAAGCTTAGTAGTAAGCATTATTTCACATAAATGTCTATTAAAGGATCATTTTTCGGGATAACATTATTATTCACATAAAGATAGGTGTTTCATGAATTATTATGTCATAGTAATAACCAAAAAGATTGACAAGCAATGCAAGGAAAATAAAAAATAAAAATATTCAAGTAGTCAACATGTTCACTTATCAATAAAGCCAAAAGAAACTAAAGATGCATAGCATTCAATTTCTTGATCAACAAGCTTTTGGAAGAGATAAATATAAGTTTGTGCAAATGCATGTTACTAAAGATGTTCAATGCTCTAGACATGCGCTCCAGAATCTCTTCAAATTTGAAATGTAATTCTTGTTCAATTGATGTATAACACTTGGCTTTTTGTATCAATTTGGTTCATACTCTTGTTTGGTGTTTAGATTATTGTTCAATAGTACATAAATATTTATTTTTATTCTCTTAGAGCTCTATTTAACCTTCTTTTCTTTTCAATTATATTTTGTTCAATTAAAAAAAAAACTTCAATATCTTTCCCTAAACGAAGCTTATAAATGTCAAATTTTCTTATAAAAAATGAATCCACCTAAGACCTAATGTCCATGAAATAATCACAAAGATATTCAATATTCATTATGCTAGAGAAAATCAAGGGAGACTAAAACATCAATGATAGGATGCACATTGACTCTCTTTGTTTAAGAGATCTTATTCCCCTAGATTTTCATCTAATGCAAGCCTCCTCCAATCTCTTTTTGACTCATTTCATGAAATTGAATACCCTTAACCAGACAACTTTTTTAGGAAGGAAACATTACTAAAATTAACGTTGTATATTGAACATTGAAGTATAAGTAGTACATCTAATTATTTTGTTACAACTTTTGTGCATTTTTGCAAGAAGATATGTAAATTTAGAATTATCATTTCTTTATGGTTTTTAGATAAGTAAACCATAAAGAAATGATATTTTTAATTGTATGTGTCTTCTTGCAAAAGTGCACAAAATTCTAGCTTTAGCTAGAGATAACCATGCTTCTCTTATAGTAAAAGTTTCTTATCTGCACTCATATCTACTATTGTATTCGGCTCTCCTTTAATAAAATTTATTACTTCATATTCTCCAATGGAGGCATTCCTTCGTATTCTAAGAATTGAAATGGTTATTGCTTTATTTGTAATCTAACTGAATAATCCTTCAAGACATATTACATGGTAGCATCCTACTTATAAAATAATATGGTGCAAAAATTATTCTTTTCTTTAATTTCTTTTATGTTTTACCTTGAAGCAATATTATGCTATCTACAAATACCCATTATCAATTCAACAATAAGTTAGGAACCATGCAAGGAAGTGGACTTATACTGCAAATAACTATAATGAATGATTTCATAATGTGTGAAAGTGTCAATCATGTATTTTTGTTTTAAAAGTAACATAGGAGTAGGTGCATGGTAGTGCATGTCAAGAACAACTCTCTTAATCTGCGAGTATTAAATAATAAATATCAGGAAGAGAAAAAAACATCAATAGCTACCTTAAAAAAATAAAATCATACTCGTAGTTAAAAATGACAAAAGAGGACAATAATCGATAAAACAATATTATCATTGCTAATAAACCCTTTTCATTGCAGTGGTTCTCTAATCCACAGGTGAAAGAATTGATTAACAACTGCTCCTTGGCAAAAAGTTAGAAAGTATTCTATTTACATCTTGAAAAACAAAGATTTAATTTTCACAGATTGGAACAATGGAGGAAATGCTTGAGACAACACCAAAGACAATTCCAAAAATAAGAAGTGTGATGTCTACAAATATTTGTATAGAAGAGGACTCATGGGAACAAGCATACAAATGAAAGAGGGAAGGCAATATGAAACCAAAAATAGAACCAATGCCGCTTCAAATCAAGGACAAAAAAATCTATGAAAAAAGGAACTAGAAGTTCCATCATGTTATGAATAAAACTATCATAGATATGATAAACATGATTCATCGTTGGTGGGAATGTGATGAAGAGGTTCACATACTATCAAACTCTTCCTAAAATTAAGAGTGACAATATCCTTGGTCTTACTTTCAAAATAAAGATAGCGAAGTGTTCCAAAAACCCCCATAAATGTAAGATATGAAAATAAATGCAAGGCCCAAAACACCACAAAATTTATGTTTCCTCTCCATTTCCAATTCAAGGGGTAAAATCATGGTTACCCCTTCAAATGCTTAGACTTTCTAAAAATGGGTGAGTGTGTGGTAAACCTAGTGAAATTTAAATCATGGTAGGTTGTACTTCAACCACAATAGGTTGAATGCATTGTACTTCCATAAAAGAGTCCAAAATTTCAGTAAATAAGGGTCCAAACTTTGGGAAACAAATTGATTGAAGCAACAATTACCAGTCAAGCAAAGCTCCAGCCCCATAGTAGAAACCAATCCTTAGCATCAAATCTTGGTAGATGATTGATAGGTACATTTTTATTTAACTTAGAACCACTCAAAGACCGGACATTGATTCCAAGGCTTCTAATTCTAGCCTCATTGCTAAGAAACAAAGAATGGTAGGACCTCTTTAACATTGTACTTCTCTCTTATAATTGAATGTCATCTTTTAGTTTCACTAACCTATTTTCAACTTTTGTGGACTTCAACATAAAGTCTCTTTATTTCTTTCCTTTTGTTTCTCAATTGAAATAAAATTAGTCATAATCTTTTCTATTTATCATCCCTTCTTTCACATTGCCAAATTTGTGTATGCTCTCTTTGTTATAATTTAGGCTTGAAAGGGTAACCCATTTACTTTTATGCTTCATTTCTAAATTTTTCTTAACTTCATAGTGTGGTTATTTTCCTATATGGTAATTATGAAGGAATTTTCCTAACAGGGAAATTTAAATTGAGGTATTTTGAGGGATCAAAATAAGTCTACGACTATTGAGTTTTGAGATAATTGTACCTTCCTTAGGAACTCTTTGATACAATGATGCAAGAGATTATATGCCTGGTGTGGAGGCATTATAATCCTTACTCTTCAAGAATGGTCAAATGTTGTAGACCATCATGGGATCTAAGTTAAGTTGACGATTATTTATAATCCTAGTATAAAAAAAAAATTGTCTTGACCCTTTTCACTCATTTACACCACAAAATAGGACCATTCCACAATTAATTTGACTATTGCTTTCCACAAAAAAAAATACTCTTGAGCAAGACATTGTTCAAAGAGCAACTCACTTTGTTCATGTAAAAGGCCAGGATGCTATTGTTTCTATTCATAAGAAGAATCATGGGTTCACTCTTACTTTTAATAGAAGATTTTCTCAATCCATTTTAGACCTTGAACATTTGAGGCTTGTAATGTTATGAGGCATTAGACCTTGAAATGTATATCCTCTTAAAGGAATTGAAATACACAAGCCTCAATATCATTGGGTTTTCCTGATTATACAACTGAAAAAGTGCAACACAAACTTTAAATCTCTCATCCACAAATGTAAAATCTCCTACCCACCAACAATGTTGTTAATGTGGTGGTTCAAAGATAGGGGAGAGCTATGGATAATGATTCTAATTTTGAATGTGCTACTGGTTTTTTATCATACTTGATGTGGATGAAAAGTATGAAAGTTCTTCTGGTTGCAACATTATTCAATAAGTTTCTTTCATAAAAATGAGCAAAGGGGACTGAGATGTTTCACATTGAATTCTTTACTTTTGATACTGATATTTCTATTTGTGTTTTGAATTGTCTCAGCTTGTCTAGAAGGTTGTGAGGACATCCTCTACATATATATATATTTATCTATTTATCTATGTATATATATAATATTTTGTAGATTTGATTTTGAAAGAAAAACATAGATTTAAGTCTTCACATTTAGGAAAAAAATATTTAGTGACTATACAATTTCAAATTTTGTATTACTTAAAATTTTTAAAATTAACATTTTTAAATGTTAAATAAATTTCAACTAAAGCAAAGATTAGTTATATTGTTATTTGATAAATCATAATTATAATCATGAAATATAGTTCAATTATAAACCATATCCACCAAATTGTAGTAGATGATCAAAACTAATAGGAGAATGCATTATAAAACGTGGAATAAGAGATACATAAAATTACTAGTAATTCATTGCATTTTGACATGAAAATTCTCAAATTAATAAGAGATACATAAAATTACGATTCTTGATTTATTTATTTAACTCTTTTAGGTGTTGTCTACTTAATGTTTATGTACATTAAGATCAAATGCAGATGTATTATTATGTTATAATGGATTATTAAAATGAAAAGTGCTAGTTGGTATGTGTTTGATTTATATCGTTTACTTTGCTATATCATTATATTTCTTGGATTACTGATGTTTGCAATGGGTGTGCAAGAGATTGACCATGGTTCTAAATATGGGGAATAAAGAGTGGATCTATATTTTATCATCTTGAAACCAAGGTTATATCTAGTGAAGAGACAAGAACCTCATTGTCATGTATTTTATTTGTAAATATGTTGTTGTGTAGTAGTATTTAATTAAGTAAATGTAAATTTATGTTTGTCGTGCTATGTGTGTAATGGGTGGTAATTTATGTAGTGTCACTTGAAACATGGGTGTATGAGGTGTTGGCATGACTTGTAATTTTAACTACGATAAGTATGACACCAACTAGAGGGTTAACATGTAGAGTTTGCATTCTTACCCTAGGGTTAGGAAGCCTCTATATGGTTCAAGGATAGTTGAACTTGTAGATTAACTTCAAGTGAGGTTTTGGAGGGTCTAGGAAGCTTCTAGAGGGTAGTTAGGGTCAAATTTAACTACCCCACTTGGTATACTAGAGGTTATGGGTTAAATTTTGGTTAGTATGAGGCCCAAAAATCATTAATGGCACCTCTAAAATATCCCCAAAGTCAAGTTACCAATTTAAGATTTTTGAAAATTTGGGCAAGACATCTTCTCAACTCCATTAGTCTTCAAACCTCATTTATGAGGGGAGGAAGATATTTGGAGAAGTTATTATAGGAGTACTTCTCCATTTATATAAGATATTGATTGAGTAGGAAGCCATTTAGAGGGGTTTTGGTAGACTTTCTAGGTTGTTCACACACTCTCTACTCTTAGATACTTGCTAGAATTGGAAGAAATTTTGGAGACAAAGTTCAGGATAAAGTGAAAAAGCTCTTCTCAAAATTCTCATTTCCTTAAGTTTGGATAATAGGTTTTTGCTCATACTCCTTTGTTTTTGTGTGAAGTATGTTGGAAGCTTGGATGTTCTCTCATGGAGTCCTTTTTGATCTTGTTGAAGAACCTCATTAATGTTCATGGGTATTTAGTTTATTTTCTTGTTATGTATTTATCTTTGTATTGAGTTTCATTTTGTTTGTTGTTAAGGGTGTTTTCAAGGCACACTCACCCTTGGGAGGGTAGAGTAACCTTGAGGGGTGAAGGGGTTATTGCTAGCTATCTAGTGTAGATTCTCCTCATGTGTGGGAGGGATGAACATGGATGTTTGGTCTCCATGATGCCAAGCTTTTCCTATGGGAAATTGGTGACCATAAGGAGTTGTATTGGCTTGAAGCCATGGTTTTGTTGTAAGGAGGATTTTGGGAAGGAATTTGTTTTGATCCCATGTGTGGCATTTGTTTCCTTTATATTAACTTGGCTTCTCCTCATGGGTATGGTCCACTTTCACCCCATTTTTTAATGGTTTTTTGGAGGCCTATGTGTATGCCCTGGTTATGGGAGTTTTATGTATCTTCTTTTTTGAAATTTTTTTATATAAGTTTTCTTGTTTGTACATGTTCACTCTTTACTCCCTTAGATCGGGGGTGGCCTTGTAAAGACCTAGGTTGGGAGGTGAGCCTCCATGGTCAACCTATATTTTTATGCACATTTATTGCTTTGGATATCATGGAAAAGACTTCGATGCAGTTTTGTGGAGTTCTCCATTTTTGGTGTAGTTTTTGTATCCCTAGCCTTATGGCTAATATTCATTTCATGACAATTGTAAAGGATGGTATTTTGATGTATTCAGAAAGTTGTAGGTTGTAAGAAGTAATTTTGAGAAAATATATGAAGGAAAGTTTTACTATATTCCTTGCAAAATTATGTGGTCTTAATCTTTTCCTTTAGGTAATCTCTTTGCAAACAATGCTTCCAATTCTTCTTACTCTCTTTCTTCAGACATGACAGATTCATAATCATTAGAGTAAAATTTTGAAGGGTTATTAGATATTTTATTTCCTTTCTTAGACGGTGCAATAGTCAATGGTGACTTGAAAGAAGCTTCCACTTTAGGCATACTATTGTCATAATTTCTTAATTCAAATGTAGTCAACTTTCCTATTAAATCATCAAGACTAAAACCAATAGTTCCTAGAGATATGAGCTCTTGAATAGCTGAAATTCTAATAGCATACTGGGGTAAAAAAGTTCTTAATAATTTTCTTACCACATCTTCTTCAAGAAAAATACAATCAACACCTCTAATAGCAACAACAACTTCTTTAATTATTTATTGTATTGCTCAATGTTTTCATTGTCTTCCATTATGATTTCATCATATTTTCCTCTCAAGTTGTCAACTTTTTCTCTTTGCACATGTGGATCTCCACCATAGACAGTTCTTAACTTCTCCCACACCTCATGACAACTATCCAAGTCTCTGACATCTATAAATTCATCATCTGAAAGGGTACTTGCAATTGCTTCCATAGTGGCATTGTATTCTTGTTTGATCCTCAACTAATCTTCATGCAAGACTCTTAAAGGGATAGTATATTTAGTAGCTAAACAATGATGATATTGATCACCCATACCTTTGAGATATAGATTCATCTAGCTGTACCATACTTAGTAGTTCTATCTTGTGAATTTAGGGCCTTCCTTTCCCATCATCTTCAAATCTCTACCTCAAGTTGTTAAGCTTCACCAAAATAGAGGAAATGAGCTCTGATACTAACTATTAATACTAATATCAGATTACTAAGAGGGGAGGGGTGAATCAATAATCTATCAATTATCCAAGTTTGGAGTCTTTAAACTTTACCAGTGCGTTCATAAGTTTATCTTTTAACAACATCAAATGAAAATCTTTATCATAACCACATCCAAAAAATAATGAAACACTTGACAAAGATCTGTATCTCGTAGAAACCCAAATTGAAAAAAAAACCACAGTAGGGATTGATACCCACTAAATGATGTACCTTTCTAAAGTATGCCTTGTGAGGAGCTTAACCATGTTAGGAGTTTTACAAAAGCACTGTTAGGTGCTACCTAGTTAAGGGATTTACCTTTAGGTCTGTTAAAAACTTTACCCTATCAAGAGTAGTCTTGTTAGAGGACTTAAAACACAAGTTAATGTGTCACCTTGATAGAGGATTTACAATAGGGACCTACTAAGATCCACCCTCTTAGGGGTTTTTTACTATTGTAACTATTAGGGAACAATGGGAACAATGATTTGTAAGATAACACCACCTCTACTTGATCAGATCTACTTAAGAACAAAATTTCTTCTCACCATACTTGTCTCTTCTCTGGCTTGATCACAACTTGCAAATTACACCGCACTTGCTTCACACACATGATCAACACTCAAAACTATCAACTTCATCCTTTATATATTGTTCATCAAGCCCTTAAGTTTTTAACCACCTTAGGATTTCCCTAAACGAGTTACAATTTAACTTTTAGTCTTAGTTGTTAGATCCTATGTATCATACAACAATATTAAATGTATATAATAAATTTCCTATACAGCGTTGGCTTTCACAATGATTTACATAGGATTTTGAGTGGAGGAGTCAAACACGTTTTGATTACACATGTCCATCTTCTTGAATCTTCTCCACACACTAGCATTAAAAAATGTAATATCAGATCATCACCTCCAATCTTTAACACATGTCATTAGATCATGACTGACTTAACCTTGATCATCGCAAAATTCTCATCAATCACTAATCAAAGATTTGATCTTTATCACTCAAGAAATTTAACACTTCAACTTGTTTAACAATTATGACTTTGTTCTTCGGTCTTCTATCTTCCTCTTTGCTCATCCAAAATAGTTATGATTGAGACCATAGCATCCAAACACTATTAGAAACCATATCTTGTAACCGCATTACAAGACATAACACAGATTTTACAAACTGCACAAATCATTTATTGCATGTCACTAATTGTTCTAGAAGCTACAATGTTAACCTTCGTTTGATCATAACTTACTCACTGGTCAATATCAATAGTAGCGGTCATGCATTTAACATTATGAGAAATCATTGAGTTTCCCATATGAATCACTACAACTAAAACATGCCAAAACAATTTGATCACCATTCATATACTCAACAACATACTAGCAACACTAGGTCAATACTTGACATCAATGACAACTCAATAACTGATCCTTATGCAATAAAATCTATCTCATTGCAACACCACACTACTACATTTGACCTCATTTTTCTACCAAAATTTTCGACCATCAATTAAAAAGGTTTAGGTTGGTCAGATTATGGAAGGAAAACTTCCCTTTTTTTTCAATCCATGCCCGTGTTAGTCAAAATTTTGACCAACACGGGCATAACTTTAAAAAGAAAAAAGATTTCGTATCTCATTGCATTGTTTGGTTTTCACTTGGAGCACGCGGAGGAGATGGAGCATGCGATTTTTTGAATTGTTATTTGGTGAGATTTTTAGGAGGACAGCCTACCTACGAGGGTTGCCACTGTGATTTGGTGTGAAAGGAGGACCGCCTACCTGCGAGGGTTGCCACTGTGATTTGGTGTAAAAGGAGGACCGCCTACCTGCAAGGGTTGCCACTATGATTTGGTGTAAAAGGAGGATCGCCTGTAAGGGTTTTCTTACTCTACATTTTTCTAGCATTGTTTTATTGGTTACCTACTTAGGGCCCATGAGCAATGTGCTAGGGCATTTTCTAGGTTGTTTATATATCATGCCTTGTCAATTTGTGAAGTGAGTGGATAGATTGAACATCTCTACAAGTTTAAACTTGATACATCCATGGTTTTGAAGTTCATTTGTTAGTTCTGCAAACATTTTATTGAAACTTTTGTGATGTGCCCGCGAGATACTAAACTCTCTTTTAGACCAGCCCGGAAACTCCTTGGTTGGCTTTGTCATGGAGAGTGTACCTTGACTTGTGATTTATGCATTGGTCTCCAATGCCATTGGGTGAGAAGCAAGCCAAGGAAATGAATTTTAATAACCCAAGTGCTCAGATTTGGGGGAAGTAGCTACACTGCTTCAATATTGATGCCCTAGTTAGATATATGCTATGTGTTTAACCAGCAAAGTAAGAAAATGCTTGCAACAACATCCTAGGAATAATCTAGATATATCCTAAATCGAGATTGTTTGCAAACCAAAACTCATAAACAAAAACATGACCATTAGTTTTCGATGCCTCAAACACCCATCGGTTACACTATTCAATCCTTTAAGGAACTTGATACATTCCACTATGAAACTCTTTCAACCAAAACCAATATCATTCACTGTTATGTTATTCACAAAATATATCAAAAATTGATAGCAAGAATATATATATAAGCTCAATTAATAATGAGTTCTTGAAAACTATTTTTTAAAAACCGTTGTAGACATCAATGCTTTCTTGGCTTACCAAATGGTTTCAAAACATTTCTCTATCAGCAAAACCGATTACTATCCTCCCCTACGTGACTGTCATAAAGAGACTAATAACCCAAAAACCATCCCTTATGAGGCTGTCATGAAACAAAACAGATCATTTATATTTCTTTGCACAATAACAATAAAGAGAAACTGATTCATTAACATTGTTATGTTCTTCGTAACAGAGATAAAAAACCACCAATAGGGAATACATAAAGCTAAATTAAAATACATTTCATTCATACTCAAGGCAGACAAAACATTCATGGCTTTCTGGCTAAAGGCCAGAGAGCCCGATACTTTTCCACAATTATTACTCTCTTGCCTATTCTATTATTTGTCGACTCTCTCTAACTATCCTCCTCTCTATTACATAGTGTAGTCTATTTAAGACCATATTGGACCATTACAAAATGGTTTGTCTTCCATGACCATTCATATTCCTATTCAGAATTTTTCTTACAAATATCCCATATTCTCTTTGTCGAATCATTATAACGTAATTTAACAAATATACCATGGTTCTAACACTTTAATGAATATATCCTTTCTTGACATGACTTAAGTGATGTGAAATTTGAAGGTGGAGGTGGTTCCCCTACACCACATTCCATGTGTTACAGTGGTTAGAGTTCATGGAATGACCATATTCAATTGGAAACTCACAAAACTATTAAAGGAATGGCTGAAACTACTCTACTAGTCAAAATTAATTGAGTAAAAATACAAATACAGACCTCACAAATGAATAGATGTGGTCTAGGATCAATATCTAACTATTCCAAATGCATTGAAATGTAGGACAATGACAAAATGGATCCAAAATCACTCTTAGAACTCAAGGAAATTGCATTTGAAAGAAGTTTATTTATCAAAAACTCAGTACAGTCCGTACCCTAGGCCTCTTTTGCCGTACAATGAAACTTTGGCATATTTGATGGACTCTTAGAAACTACCCCAACCAATCCAAATTGGTTGGATGGATTAGTTTGTACTAAAACATAACAAAATCCAATTCCCTCCATTTTCTAATAACTATTGCATTTCAAATTTTTAAATTTGCAACATTACAAATTTGAAGTTTTTGAAACTTTTAAAGATAATGAAGCCTTAAAACTTTGAAATGTGACCCAAATAAACTTATTAAGCATTATTAAAATCAAATCTAAACTATTATAAACTTGTAACACCAAATACCATCCTAGCACTAGTACATTTGACATCATTTTTATATGAAAATTATTGACCATTAATTAAAAAGGTTTAGGTTGGTCGATTATAGAAGGAAAAATTTGTTTTTTTTAAAATCCATGCCCGTATTGGTCAAAATTTTGACCAACACAGCCATATAACCTTAAAAAAAACATTTCAACTCATTTCATTTTTACGGGCAAATTAGGATTTCATTTTATGGTTGTAGCGCATGAAGAGATATACGAACGGAGCGAAGGGATATAGGAACGAAGCGAAGGGATTTCAAATTGTGTAGACCACAGATTGTAGGAGACAGAGTTCCAGAGATTTGGTGGTCCATGAGATTGAGCATGTTAGCCCATTTTCATGTCATAGCTAAATTCCTTAGAAAATGGTCTATCCCTCCAAAAATTTTCATGGCTTCATGTCCTTTCCTTTGGTCTCTGCAATATTTTTCATGCCTCTGGCCCAAACCCTTAGCAAGAGTTCAAATATCTAGCCGTTGGATGCCTAAATTTAAAAATTGCCCATGCCCTATTCTATTTCCATGTTACCTTTTTTGGGCCACTTAAAACCTTTTATCCGCATGTGATTAATTAAATGACTTTTTATATTGTTCGTGGTTAGGTTTTCATGTGTCGGCGGGGTCCCCTTTAATTTTTCCTAAGTCCTAAGTTCCCTCAGCCGTTTTATTTTTCCTAAGTTTGACTACTTAATTTTTCCTATGTTTTGGCTTGTTTTATTTCTCGGGCCCCGTCTCAATCCGACGGTTGTCACTAAAGCGCAAGGGATTTGTCAGAGCTATGCAAAATCATGCTGGCCGTTGATTCTTCTTTACAGTGTAGTGTTTCAAACTGTGGGTCCAAGGTGACACATATGCGCAAACAACAACTTCTCATTGGTCCATGTATTAATATAGTGGTAGTTGTCAGCGGGGCCTGATAGCTTGCAGATTCCTTTGATCTAACGGTCGGTGCATGTTTGCATGGAATCTTTCTAGGCCTTGTGATCATGCAATGACCATTCATCTTTCCAATGTTACAGGATGACAGATAGATGAATTCAGAAAGGGGCCCACTTTGTGCACGTGGTAGTTTATGATTCGATGAAGATGGCTTATGCGGTAGGGTGGCGTCAAGGGGTTAGTCACCTTTTGATCCTAGAGTTGTCGCATGTTCACATGGAATCTTTCTAGGCCTTGCGATCATGCGATGATCATCGATTTAGAATTAGACGTAGAGGAAGGTTAGTGGGTCCACATGCCAGGTGTGCTTAGTCAGCACTTTCTCATTGGTCCACGAGGTAATGAGTTGGAGCTTGTCAGTGGGGCTTGATGTCAGAATTTTGGATCAACGGTCGGTGTATAATCACATAGAATATTCTTGCCCCATGCGATCATGCACCCATCATCCGATTAGATGCCGATGAGTTTGTTTGGAGTGGGTCCTATGTCAGTCATGACTCGACGGTTGAAGTGAATGGTGGTGTGACATGTGGCATAGAAGCGGGCCCATGTGTGGGTCTAGGTGGTTTAGTAGTTCGGATAAATAAGGTTAGCAGCCTAAAAAATTTTAAATGGTTTCGCTCATTCACAAAATAAAATGGTGGAATTCCAAGTTGACTGGCGATTCAGCAACTGTATGTTCGCGTAATCACTAAACCTTTTGGCGGATAGATAAAGTTCTTTGCGAACTGGTGAAATTCTTTAGTCACCAGTTCACCAAATAAAGGATGAGGCTTCTCTTCAGTCGCTAGTTCACGGGGTTAAGCTACAATTAAATATTTCATCTCGCTAATAGGAGAGTGCTCTGTCGCATGGTCACTAAATGTAAACCAGGATTCCTTTTAAGGTTAATCTTGAGATGCCTAGGAAAGTGAAGATCTGAGGTCAGGACTTAAACTTGACCTAATTTCAAATGTTGACCATCGATTTGTTGCTGGTGCTATGGAAGTGACCGTTACAGTTCAAATTTAAATTTGCAGAGGGTTTCTAGTGACAAGAAGGACTGAAATTGATCTTTTTTGTGGCTAGGGCTAGTAGTATTAAGTTCCAGTTGTTGCAGGGTGGTCTAGAGGCTTGATCATTGATTGAAGAAAGTTTGATGTCGTGATGGTTTTGTGCTCGACGTGTTTTTGCAAGTGGCCGATTAGACTAATTTTTATGGCAATTCCTTGGTGTTTTACATACTGTTCTCACAGATTTTCATGATTGCAGATTTTTATGAGATCTTTTCTCTCTGGGTTGCCTAAGTTTCTCCCCTTGCAATAAATTTTGATGTAATTTTGGTTGGTTTGGTGGTTGAAACCCTAACCCTAGCTGTCTGAAGCTTGTTGCATCCTGGTCTTTGAGGATTCCAAGGTAGCTAGTGGTATAAATTGTAATATTTTTTACTTAAAGAGGGTTCCAAAAGCTTTCTTTTTGGTCCCTGGTTGTTGTTGATGGTATTATAATGATCAAGGAGAGCCTAGATTTTGGGTCTATTTCTTTGGTATTTTGTTGTTTGATAATGTATTGATTCTGCAAAATTTAATGAGAATGCACTTGGATTCCAATCTCATATTTATGTATGTCTTCTCATCTTGTTCTTGAGCTCATATATGTTAACTTCACAAAGTGGGTTAGCATATGGTAAACAAAGAGTATTTTGAAATTATCTTTGAGTTTCTAACAAAGTTAGGATTAAAGTCTTTCAGCTAGTTTCAATGAGTTCATAACTAGATAAGAATTTGATGTCATGGTATGTGAGGGAGAGGGATAATAAGGAAAGCACTTATCTTGAATTCAAGGGTGTTTGACTTAAGGTTTGTGGTTGATATATATTGTTGAGTGACTCTATGCCCTGGTTAAGGCACTGGTCTATTCTCTAGAGGTAGTCCATCATCATCAATCACACACACATATAAATGATAAAATCTTTCAATCAGTTAGTAAAGGATATAGTTGTATATTATTTTGGATTCCTTTGAAGAAGTGAATCAAAGGTACACCCGCTTGAGCATTTTAGCTCAAAGTGTAGGAGGATCTCTTTGATCCTTGTTAATTGGCCCTCTTCCTTGTAGACTTTGGAGTGGTGATAGAGTCAAGGTATCATTAATAGTTATCCATCAAAGTATAAATCTACAAGTGAAGATCAAAGGGAACAACCAACATAGCACAATTCATATCCAACACTGAACACTCGAGGTAGATTGCGACTCCCTGTCTATGGCGAAGTAGATTGTTAGATTGATAGTTCTGAAATTCTTTCTTATTCATTACCGAGCATGTTTTGTTTCTAATTCATGTTTTGTTAAGTTACGACTAGAGAGAGTTGAACATCTCTGTGGATTGACTTGTATTTCATTTAGGGTTTTTGAATTCATGTAATAAGTCTATAACATTTCATAAAAGCTTGGGACTGTACCCGCAAGAATTAAAACCCCTTGACAGTTTGACTTGGAAACCCTATAGTCGGCCCTGTCATGGGCATTTAGTCTTAACCTACATTTCTTCCATTGAAACTCGATGTCAATGGACAGAAAGTAGGGAAAGACCATTTTTTTTATTTTCTCAAACACTCAATGGTGGATGAGATCACACTGCTTCTAGATTTGATGGTTCTTAATTCATATGGGCCTCTTGTAGTGCGAACCTGCACACATGTAGATGGATGGTTCACCCCCTTTACTCCTTTTCAAAGATGACTTATTATAAAGACTGGTGAACAGTTTGTTGTTAAGCCATTTCAATATATATATTCAAGAACAAGATTTAGCCTTTGACTCACTTCTTTGTCACATAAATTCATTCCAACATCACATTCAAAAATCAAATAAAATAGAGCACTATCTTCATTCTAAAATAGAATGTCTAAAGCACAAACCCGCAACAAATTTGAAGTTAAAATTCATATAGTCCCACCATACTATTATGAACCTTCCTTTATTATTGGGACTGGTTACAAACTAATTTCAATAACTATTAAACTTCTTCTATAATACTTGATACATAAGCCGCCGATAGTTCTTGATTATCACTGTCAAAAACCCATTCATCAATAAAATAAACTCCCTTAATAATGATTTCTCAAAACCGGGTTTCATCCAGAAATTAATATATATCTTCGAAACTAAACTGCATAAAAAATAACATTTTGAATACAACATAAATCCAACCTTAATCCATCTTACATCTATGCAATCATTTAGATAATTTAAAATAGAGAATCACAAACATCGAAGAACCAAAACTCTATACAGAGAATTCGGTCCTTCATTCCATTATGCAATTTCTTGTTACATCTTTCTTTTCCTTCTTTGATACCCAACATTCTATTCTTGGAGTGATCTGATTGAATGTGTTTGTAACTAGAATTTTCTGATTGGTTGAAGACAACTAGGTGTCACTTCAACATCTTTATCTTGTAGACTTGATCAATATTTTGGTGAAGGAAAAATATCTCTTGATACTCAACATTATCAAGCTCTCCAATGTGATGGCATATTCCCAAATTGCTTCATCTTCTCAAAACTTCTTCATCTTCTTTCCTATAAATTTTCTCATTGCTATGACTTGAATCACTTGCATCTTCATGAACTCAGTTTTCATTTTGCCTTGAATTTGAACTTTGATAATCTTGATGTTGAATTTTCCTCCTCACTTGAAGTCCTTGAGCTTGAAATCTTGATCTTAACTTCACCATCATTTCCTCGCCTTCCTAGCTTCTCCTAGCTTCTCCTCCAATTCACCTTGCAAAACAAAGGAGAAAAAAGCATTAAGTTTCATAAAATTGACAAGTATAACAAAATGAAGAAATCTAGAAGCTTTCATGACAATTGGATCAACATCAAAATGAAATGGATTTTCCCAAAGATTTCTTCAAGTTTAAGACCCAATTCCTTCATTTTCTTGCAGATATCAAATTCCAATTTCATTGATAAATTGATTTTGATCTTGCAACCTGACGTGGATCTTGTTAAAAAATTTGGGAAATAAATTGGTTTTTTGACATATGACATGTCCAGATTTCCTTCAATTTTCCCCACTTATATTGAACACCATATTGGAAGCTCATTTGTCTACTCTATTTGTACACCCACCTATTTTCTTATGCTATTCCATCTTTCACAGGATATGTAAAGGGCATCTTTACATTATTTGTACACTTTTTCTTAGTTGATTTGATGGTGTATTTGTTTTTCCTGACAACTAAGAACCTATTATTATCCTTCCACTTACCATTGCATTGTAATATGCGCATGAAGGAGGTAGAAGCTTATTTATTTTTGATTCAATCCTTGATAGGATAGGTTCTAATAAATTTATGATCCTTACAAATTGAAAGGATTACAAATTTAATTATTGTTATAACAGTCTACTTCTGAATGTGTAATTGATTGTTGTGTATATTACTAGTACATTTGACATCATTTTTCTACGAAAATTATCGACCATTAATGAAAATGGTTTAGGTTGGTCGAGGTATTGAAGGAAAAAAATTTTATGCCATAAAATGGCCATATGCAAAAGGAATTAACTCCAAAGGTTTTGTAACTTAGAAAACCCCAAATTTGGTGCCTCTAACCCTGGTTTTTAGGGCTTCTTAAAACTCCTATCACAACTCACTTCTGCAACTAATTGGTGATTGAATCACCTTCCAATCAACATAATAAACTATTCCAAAACATAAAATAGATACCTTATGTGGATAGATCGTCCACTGTTACACCCGAGCCACCATTTTCACTGGTTTCTTTCACCATTCTTGACTGTGATCACTTCTAACTCACTTGGATTTGCATATGCACAGTCAGCTTTATATAATACAAGTTAATAATTTTCATTCCATGAATTAGGCCTTATATTATTCATGTAATGACTTCCATTTATCTAAAACTCTACTGCAATAACAAAATAATTAAAAGATAACCACTGTTCTACACCAGCACAATAACAAGTTCAAAGTAAACTGAAACTCATCAAATAGCAAGTCAATTTGGTTAAAAAGACTCTGTCAATGCATATATAATTCACCCAAGATAATAGAGTTTCAAATAGTCATCGAATTGCAGAGAACAATAAAGTTTTATTGTCTATTCGTTCACCAAAACATACACCAATCTGTTCTCACTGTTTTGTAATAGAGACTCCCTATTACCATTCATAACATAACCATTCCAATTAACAAGGAACATAACCATCCCATAACTTCCTAACATAACCATTCTAACCAACTATCATCATTCCCTCAGTGTTACATCTCAATGAATGGCAATAAGGTTCCTAATGCATCTCCACTTGGAATCTATTGTTCCTAATGTACCTTGAAACATATGAATCATTCATGTTTGTGCATCCTCATTGTCTGTCTCATATTCATGTGTAGTTGATTTAAACAATAGAGAAAATTACCACCACACATCAAACATAAGGTTCATTTGATTTAAAGATTGGTCATTGTCCCTATAATGACAACATTTTGGTGAGTTAATTTGTTTGTGTAGAAGTATGAATGGATTGGCTGGATCAATGGATTGGAATGGATATGGGTAGAGTATAGAAGAGTTTAGAATGATGTTAGAGTTTCTTGTGGATGAGAAGGCAAAGCCATAGTGCTTAGGGGAATAGTGTGATGACTGCCCCATATCCATTCCACATGAATATGAGACAGACAATGAGCATGCCTTGATAAAATTGTTTGTGAATTCCTTAAAAGAAATTTCCAAATTGATGAGACATTCATTTCACAACCCACTCATAAATTTTAATTTTTGAGACATTCATTGATGAGACATTCATTTCACAACCCACTCATAAATTTTAATTTTTAAAGGTAAGAATTGAGGAACGTAGAATTGTGTGAAATTTAATGTTGATTTGAGGCATATATTATTAATTTTTTTTGGTAAGTTAGTTCAAACATTAGGTTTTTGGTATTATACATGATGAGCAATGTGTGACTGTAAATGCACACACACAGGCATTGACATTTCAACAGCTAGCAATATGGAGAGTTAATTTTTACATGATAAAGAGACTTCATGACACATAATATTATAAATACCTATTATAAAGGTAGCTTCGTAGCATTTATAAATAGCTATTATAAAGGTAGCTTCATAGCATTATATTGAAACCAACAAACATGTGACCATTCAATCCGGAGGAGATAATTGAGAACGTAAGACTATTATTCATATTTTTTCTGATAGAGAATCATAGGTGTGCATGTATAGTTTTTTTAGATAGTAAAAATTGACATTCAAATAAAAAGATATATTGATTTGATGAGTACTTGGCAAGCTGATTTTTGACTTACACTTGGATTTGGATTTGGTTTTGGTTAAAAGAATTAGCCAGTAACTTGGCATTTAAAAAAAATACTGAATTAAAAATTTGATTTAAAGTTATTTTCTCTTTCTTTTCCATTGTATTCTTTATTTAAAGTGCTCAATATGTTTGACAATACTACACATGAATATGAGACAGATAATGAGTATGCCATGATAAAATTGTTTTTGAATTCCTTAAAAGAAAGTGCCAAAGAATGGTACAAAAATATCCTAGACAGTAGTACTATTTCTTCATATTCATATTTCTTCTAAATAGTGTGATGACTGTCCCAACAAGAGAATCACAACTTTATATTATAGGTTCTTCATGGCACCTTTCAACTTGTCCAATTATGCAAACTGCCTTGCCTGGGGTAGCTATATCTAGTTGTGCGATTTTCATATCATATTTCTTTCAGTAAGAATAGTTGTGGCATAGGATCCTTCAATTGTTTGTGGACCCTTTGTCTATCTAGGACATTTTTGTACCTTGAAACATATGAATCATTCCTATTTGTGCATCCTCATTGTCTGTCTCATATTCATGTGTAGTTGATTTAAACAATAGATTCGTCACTACAATGAGAAAGTTACCACCACACGTCAAACATAAGGTGCATTTGATTGAAATATTGGTCATTGTTTACAAGACAAAGGGTCCACAAATAGTTGAAGGATCCTATGCCACAACTATTCTTACTGAGAGAAATATGAGGGCTTCTAGCAAATATGTTAAGAGATCAGATATGAAAATCTCACAAGTAGATAGATTACTAGTATTGGAAGTACTATGGACTTGTAGAGGCAATTTAACAGTTCAGGAAACTATGAAATGAGTTGTCAATATGGTAAGCCACAAGAATGGTCTTGGGAGTATTATTGGAGGTGCTTAACTTTGGAAAGTTACCATGTTAATGTCATTAAAAAAATACAAAAATTTAAGGCCTACGAGATTTTATGATAATGTTCCATTTGAAATAGGGTGCTCAAGTTAACAATGAAATAAAAAAATCCATGCTTGTATTCATATGATTAGGAGAGCTTTCTTTGTGTTTTCATTACTTAAGAGCAACCTATATATGGAGGTAAGGAGTCCTACAATGTTATTCAGTTTCCCTAGTTATTTACCTAATTTTATTTATTTAAATCTACTCTTTACAACTATTTTTCTATCTATACACCCTCTATTGCTATTGTAATGGAAAAGCATTAGAACCATCCATTTGTAAACTTTGATTTGGTATGATAAATGTCCCTTTGCATTGAGAAAATTATAGTTGAGAAAATGGTTGTTCAGTAATGATTTGTATCTGTAGGTTGCAAACAAATCATCCTTCTTCCACCAACAAGTCATTCCATTCAAGAAAGACCATGTCTGACGATATCAACGAACAAAAAAATAGGGAGACAATTGCTAGACTGTGGTCTAACTTAAAAAGAAAAGGTGATGGAAAATGTTATTGTCCTTGCAAAATTTGTAAGGGCTTAAAGACTCGAAGATATCTAATCAAAACAGTTGAGGAACATTGTAGGCAACATGGTCACATTGAAGGGGGAAACAAATTTCATCCATTGGTATGTATTTTAATAATTTATAAAATACATAAGACATGATTTGATGATGACATCATGGTCATGGTTAATATAAGGTCATCATTTTCATATAGTTCAACGTCCCTGAGTTTCATGTTATGGACCATGACAATCTAGACAATGTGGATTTCCAAATGAGGGAACATGGAGGTGTGAATATAGAAGTAGAAGGTAATGATACCATGGAAGAAGACCACGATGATGAAGAAGATCATGATGATCAAGATGATCACAATGATCAAGATGATGATGATGATGATGATGATGATGATGTTGATGCAGAGCTTGATGTACCTATACTTGAGAAGGCACACGAGCCCCTATATGAAGGCTCTAAAACAACTCTTCTTGTCACTGTATTGTTGTTGGTGAACTTGAAGGTTATGAATGGTTTATCCAATGTAGCAATGAAATGTATGTTAAGGTATGTCATCTTTTTTCATTATTTTAGTCGTAATTCCCTTACAATTAACATTGGGTGAATCGTGTAGAAATTAATATTCTTTAAATTAACAAATTATATTTTTGGTCGTAGGTTGATAGGTGAGTGTTTCTTACCACCATCAAACATTCTACCTCACTCGTATTGAGAATTATCTGCCATTATGAAAGATATTGGAATGGAGTATCAAACAATACATGCATGTCCAAACAATCATATTATATATCATAAACAACATGAATTTGCAACAGAATGCCCTATTTGTCATATTAGTAGATATCAATTAGATCAAATAATAAAAAGGTGCCTCACAAGGTTCTTCGACATATTCCCATTATTCCACATCTGCAATGATTATTCAGGTGCAATAGCTTAGCACAATTTATGGATTACCATGCACGCAATAGAAGTCAAGATGACATTATGCGAATTCCTGTGGATGGTTCGGCATTTCAGGAAATAGAGGAAAAATGGCAACACTTTAAAGAAGAACCTCATAATCTCAAGCTTTCATTGGCAGCAGACAGTGTCAATCCTTTTGGAGAGATGAGATCTACTTACTCGGTGTGGCCTGTTTTTGTTATCAACAATAGCATACGTCCTTGGTTGTCCATAAAGAGGGAGCACATAATGTTGGCACTGATTGTTCTAGGTATTTTTTGATTTAATGGTCATCTAAATTAATTTATTATTAATAATCCATCAAAATGGTCATAATAATTATGTAATGTTTTTGTTCATTCAACTAGGTAAGTACCAAGTTAATGATATCAATGTATAAATTGAGCCCCTTATCCACGAGTTGATGGTGTTATGGAATGGGGTTACTATGTATGACATCTCTAGACCAATAGGACAAAGACAATTTATATTTCATGCAATGCTTGTATGAACAATACATGATGCCCCTGGGCTAACACATTTTTGTGGTATGTTCTCTTCTTAACACCTCTTTTTTGGTATGTTATAGTGCCAACACAAAGTTAACACATTTAATCCAATTATACACAATCTTGTAGGTCTTCAAACAAAGGGAAAATTTGCATGTCTAGTTTGTGGTCCAAAGATGAAATCTTGTCATTCAAAATTTTTAAGAAAGCAAGTGTTCGATGAGAATAGACACTTCCTCCACAGAAATCATAAGTACTGAATTACCAAAAAAAATCTTTTCAATGGGAAAGAAGACACTACATCAAAGCCACGGAGAATGACACCTCACCTATGGAAGTCGGCATACAATAAAATAAATCGTCGAGGTAATGTCATTCCATCTGATGGTTTTTGTTTCAAATTTATATTTTGATATTGTGTTTTGTTTACTGATGATGTAATTGATGCTTGTGAAGGTCGTCAAGGCATCAATGACCAATTTCCAAAAGGACTAAAAAGTTATCCTACACAATTTACTAGGTTGTCATACTACGAGCAACTCCCAATTGTGCATTTGTTTCGTCCTATGCATATTGGAAAGAATGTAACAGAGACATTATGGAAAATCTTGGATGGAAGGCGTGACAAAGACCAAATTGTCAAATTTGTAGTGACATTGAAGAATCCAACCATGCAATGAAAAATGGCATTCGATCAAATAAAAATGGAGACTAGATTGATACAAGTGCCCTTAGTTGGTTATTGTCAGAGCATGATGCAGGAGCATCCTGGGTGTAAGAGCAATCTTGCATCACCCAAAAATATTTCTGGTTTTATATTCAATAAGGGCTATTTTGTGCAGAGCTGTTATTTATGGAAAGTTACTATTTTTGGTAATTTTCGTATGTGCTTAGAATGATCTGATTTCTTTCTTGGAGGTTCATTTTGGTCATATAAGTCTGCCAGTAAAGTTTCATTGCCAGATCAAGTGTATATTGGAAGATATTGAAGATTTTCGGCATTGGCAGCAGGGTACAGAAACTTTGAACTCAGTTTTGAAGGCTTTAGAGGCCCCGGATGAGGTCAAAAATTTGGGTGACGGGCACTTGCGCGGGTCAAGCCTATAGAGCGCTTTGTGGCATTTCTGAAATGGGGTTATAATAGCTGATCGGGTCAACTGGTGATGACTTATGGTCTTCGAAAGTTGGGCCACCTGAAATGGCAAAAAATAATTTTCTTCAAAATTTCTGTTCGGGTTTCAAAGGTTATCTTGAGCCGACTATGATGTAATGAAATGTAAAATAAAATAATTCTAAGTTTGGTCGGCCTTATTGGCTAAAATTCTGGAACCTTCCCAGGCGGTGAAAAATTGCCTATATAAGGAAGGCTGTATTATTGTCTTAGGCAGTTCAGAATAGTTCTGGGTAGTAGATCTGGGTAATAGCTCGAGGCTTTGTCCTACAAAATATTGTAAGGGAATGCCCATGTGGCTTTGCATATTGTAATTCTGAAAGTTTGGAATTCCACATTTGTGGAGATAATAAGAAGCCAATTTTCTGTTCTTGCATATTGTTGTTGTTTCTCTATTTCTTTTATGTGTTTGTGGTATTAAGGGGAGCACCCTTCATCAAGTGGTATCAGAGCAGGAGTTCTTGAGTATGTAAATAGATTGCCGACTGTGAGGCAGTTTGCACCAGGACCGTGGCTAGGGTTTCAGTACGCATCGCGAAAATGCCTGCACGAAGGGAACATGGCGGAAGAGCTGGTGTTGTAACACCTGAGGTTAGAGAGCTGTAGAGACAAGTGCGAGTATTGCAAGAAGAGATTCACAGAGGAATGAATCTTAATGTCAAAGATGAAAGCGAGGATGAAGCCAAAGAAGAATATCAAGAAGGAGAAGCTGAAATTGTGAACCAGGAGGAAGAAAGACTTTTTCGGGCGATTTCCAAGATTGGGAAAAGACCTAAGATTGAGGTTCCTACATTTTCTGGAAATCTTAACCCAGAGGAATTGATCGACTGGATCAATGAATGTGAGGAGTATTTTGAGTATGAAGATGTTGAGGATCCTGATAGGGTCAAATTTGTGAAGGCCAGACTGAAAGGTCATGCGAAGATCTGGTGGCAAGAAATTCAATTGGAGCGAAATAGAAGAGGGAAAGATAAAATCACAAGATGGGATCAGATGGTGGAAAAATTGAAGCGACAGTTCATTCCTGTTGATTATGAGCTTGACCTACTAAAGAAAATGCAAAGTTTGAAGCAAGCAAGAAGATTTGTTCAGGAGTATACAAAGGAGTTCTATTGACTCCTCATCAGAACAGGCCATGCCAAAGCTGATAAGGAGAAAGTTGCCCGATACCTTAATGGGTTAAGGCCAAGCATTCAGGAGGAGTTGAATCTGGTTCAAATGAACAGTATTGAGGAGGCATACCAATTTGCCCTAAAAGTAGAGAAAA
The DNA here is from genome assembly GCA_027943335.1 of Chamaecyparis obtusa. NCBI lineage: Eukaryota > Viridiplantae > Streptophyta > Pinopsida > Cupressales > Cupressaceae > Chamaecyparis > Chamaecyparis obtusa. The sequence goes on along the minus strand of BSBK01007998.1, from coordinate 399,504 downwards.
AGCTGAACAAGAAGTTCGAGAGCAGACAAAATGGAAGAGGTCGCGGTGGACGATCTGGTGGATGGTCATATGGTGGCCGAAATGAAGATCTGAAAAAGAAGGATGAGGCCAGTAGCAATCAGAATCAGTGAGAAAATAATTCCAATCATTTCCAGGATCAAAATAATAGAGATCAGAGAGGAAGAGGAAGAGGTGGCTTCCGTGGAACATGTTTTCACTGTGGAGAAGAAGGTCATAGGGCATTTGAATGTCCTCAGCGCCAAGGTAGAACAGACAGGAGAAATGAAGGCCAGGCCAGAGTTGCACATGTAGATGAAGATGCCAGATCATCAAATTCTGAAGATGCTAAGAGAGGAGAAACGTTGATTAACAGAAGAGTCCTGTTGAGTGGTGAGAATGAACCTGAGCAAAGGAGGAGCTTGTTTCACACCAGGTGCAAGTGTGAAGGTAAATGTTGTGATGTGATTATTGATAGTGGAAGCACTGACAATTTGGTGTCAGAAGAGATGGTGACAAAGTTGAAGCTCAAGAGACAGAAACACCCACATCCATATCGGATTGCCTGGGTACAGGATGACCACAAGGTCATGGTCAATGAACAATGCCTAGTGAAGTTCAAGATTGGCGGATACCAAGATGAGGTATTGTGTGATATCATATCTATGGATGCATGTCATATGTTGTTGGGTAGACCATGGCAGTTTGACAGATGTGCTGTACATGATGGTCGTGCGAATACCTATTCCCTGACAAAGGATGGAGTGCGACATAAGCTAAAACCATTGAAGGAGACTGAAGAAAAGGTATGTGGTAATGCAAGGATAACTTTTGTTGATGGAAGAAATTTCCTAGATGGTATGAGGCATGAGCATGTATGTTTTGCTTTAATTCCAAAAGCTGGTAAAGAGGAAGTAGAAGATGTTCCTGTAGAAGTTGCAGATTTGTTGAATGAGTTTCAGGATATTGTATCCAATAACGTGCCTAATGGATTACCACCAGTCAGGAAGATCAGTCATTAGATGGACTTGATCCTAGGAGTGAGTTTGCCGAATAAGGCAGCACACAGAATGACACCTGCAGAAAGTGAGGAGTTGAACAGATAAGTACATGAACTGTTACAGAAAGGATTGATCCATGAGAGTCTGAGTCCCTGTGCAGTACCAGTGGTATTAGCACCAAAGAAGAATGGAGAATGGAGGATGTGTATAGATTCTAGGGCAATAAACAAGATCACAATCAAGTACAGGTTTCCATTACCACGAATGGATGATATTATGGACTGTTTGAGTGGAGCTGTGTATTTCTCAAAGATAGATCTGAAGAGTGGATATCATCAGATTCGGATCAGAGAAGGAGATGAATGGAAGACTACCTTCAAGAAAAAGGAAGGACTGTATGAGTGGTTAGTCATGCCTTTTGGGCTAACCAATGCACCGAGCACTTTCATGCGGCTCATGAACGAGGTTTTGAAAGAATTTCTGGGTAAGTTTGTCATTGTTTACCTAGATGATATTTTGATCTTTAGTAAGACATTGGATGAGCATATGATGCATATTCGTATGGTATTTGAGAAGTTGAGAGAAGAGAAATTGTTGATTAATTTGAAGAAGTGCAGTTTTGTGAAGAAAGAGTTAGTGTATTTGGGATTTGTAGTTTCAGCAGAAGGTCTAAAAATGGACCCAGAGAAGGTACAGGCTATCCTTGAATGGCCTACTCCAAGGAGTGCTACTAAGGTAAGATCTTTTCATGGTCTAGCTAGCTTTTACAGAAAGTTTATCAGAAATTTTAGTAGTATTTGTGGACCCTTGACTGAAAGAATGAGAGGGGATAGAAAAGAGTTTAAGTGGACTAATGGGGCAGAAAAGAGTTTTCAATTGTTGAAACAAAAAGTTACAGAACAACCTATTTTAGCACTTCCAGATTTTAATAAGGTGTTTCAAGTAGATTGTGATGCTAGTGGTACTGCAATAGGAGCTGTTATGAGCCAAGAAGGTAAACCTGTTGCTTATTTCAGTGAGAAGTTAAATGATGCCAAGAGAAAATATTCTGTTTATGATCAGGAATTTTATGCTATAGTTTAGGCATTGAAAAAGTGGAGGCACTATCTACTTCCTAAGGAGTTTGTTTTGTATACTAATCATCAAGCTTTGCAAGATTTGAATAGTCAAGGAAAACTGAATCAAAGGCATTTGAAATGGGTTGAGTTTTTGCAGAGTTATACATTTGTTTTGAAACACAGGAGTGGAAAGTCTAAGAGGGTTGTAGATGCTCTTAGCAGAAGGCAACTATTGCTGACAGAAATGCAGATTGAAGTGGTTGGGTTCAAGGAACTCAAGAATTTATATCCAGAGGATCCTGATTTTGGTGAAGCTTGGAAAGCTTGTATAGAACCTGTTACTCTAGACAGGATGAAATGGTTGGATTTCATCATCCAGGATGATATGCTATTCAGAGGAAGTCAGTTGTGCATTCCACGAAGTTCTATGAGGGAGAATCTCATCAAGGAGAAGCATAGCGGAGGATTGGCTGGACATTTTGGTCATGACAAAACCCTTTCTTTGGTTAGTGAAAATTATTATTGGCCACAATTGCAGCAAGATGTGAAGAAGTTTGTACAGAGTTGCAGAGTATGTCAGATGGCGAAAGGAGTGAAGCAGAATACAGGGTTGTATCAGCCATTACCTATACCAGAGAAGCCTTGGGAGGATATCAGCATGGACTTTGTTCTTGGTTTACCGAGGACTCAGCGGGGACATGATTCAATTTTTGTGGTGGTTGACAGATTTTTGAAGATGGCACATTTCATTCCCTGCAAGAAGACTAATGATGTTGTTCATGTAGCAGAATTATTTTTCAGAGAAGTAGTGAGACTTCATGGTTTGCCAAAGACCATAGTTTCAGATCGGGACACTAAGTTTGTTGGATATTTCTGGCGTACATTGTGGAAGAAGTTGAAGATAGATTTGAAGTTCTGTTCATCACATCATCCACAGACTGATGGACAGACAAAGGTGGTGAATAGGAGCTTGGGAAATTTGCTGAGATGTTTGGTTGGAGATAAGCCAACAGGATGGGATTTGATTTTACCATAGGCAGAATTTGCATACAATAATTCTGTCAACAGGAGCACTAGTAAATCACCATTCCAGATTGTATATGGAAGTAGTCCAAGAAATGCATCTGAATTGAGGAAGATAGATAAAGGAGAAATAAGTAGTGCTGAAGCTGAGGATTTTGCAGAACACTTGAAGAACATCCATGAGGAGGTGGGGAAGCATATTACCAAGATGAATGCACAGTATAAGGCTAAGACAGATGAGAAAAAGAGGCATAAGAAATTTCAAGTTGAAGATGAAGTCATGGTTCATTTGCGGAAGGAGTGGTTTCCGGTTGGTACATATAACAAGTTGAAAATGAAGAAGTTTGGACCATGTAAGATACTGAAGAAGCATGATTCGGGAAATGCATATGAGGTAGAATTGCCTACTGGGCTGAATATTTCACCAGTGTTTAACATTTCAGATTTGACAGAGTATCATGAAGGAGGTGTTGAAGATGAGGTTATAGTAGCACAGTGGAATATTCCAGCAACCAGTTCAGATATCAAAGAGATTGAAGACATACTGGACAGTCGTGTTGGCAGAAGCACAAGGAATAGGACATATGAAGAATATTTGGTCAAATAGAAAGGATGACCTGTTGAAGATTCATCATGGCTAACAAAAGAGGAGGTTAACCATCTTGGTTTTCCTCTGCACGCCTGAGTCATGACAGGGTCACTTCTCAAATTACCCCGGGTGTCTAATGCAGGAGCATCCTGGGTGTAAGAGCAATCTTGCATCACCCAAAAATATTTCTAGTTTTATATTCAATAAGGGCTATTTTGTGCAGAGCTGTTATTTATGGAAAGTTACTATTTTTGGTAATTTTTGTATGTGCTCAGAATGATCTGATTTCTTTCTTGGAGGTTCATTTTGGTCATATAAGTCTACCAGTAAAGTTTCATTGCCAGATCAAGTGTATATTGGAAGATATTGAAGATTTTCGGTATTGGCAGCAGGGTACAGAAACTTTGAACTCAGTTTTGAAGGCTTTAGAGGCCTCGGATGAGGTCAAAAATTTGGGTGACGGGCGCTTGCACGGGTCAAGCTTGTAGAGCGCTTCGTGGCATTTCCGAAATGGGGTTATAATAGCCGATCGGGTCAACTGGTGATGACTTATGGTCTTCGAAAGTTGGGCCACCTGAAATGGCGAAAAATAATTTTCTTCAAAATTTCTGTTCGGGTTTCAAAGGTTATCTTGAGCCGACTATGATGTAATGAAATGTAAAATAAAATAATTCTAAGTTTGGTCAGCCTTATTGGCTAAAATTCTTGAACCTTCCCAGGCGGTGGAAAATTGCCTATATAAGGAAGGCTGTATTATTGTCTTAGGCAGTTCAGAATAGTTCTGGGTAGTAGATCTGGGTAATAGCTCGAGGCTTTGTCCTACAGAATATTGTAAGGGAATGCCCATGTGGCTTTGCATATTGTAATTCTGAAAGTTTGTAATTTCACATTTGTGGAGATAATAAGAAGCCAATTTTCTGTTCTTGCATATTGTTGTTGTTTCTCTATTTCTGTTATGTGTTTGTGGTATTAAGGGGAGCACCCTTCATCAGAGCAGCAGAACAATGCTATAAAAGAAGTCATAAAAAAAATACGATTTCCCACAGGATTTGCTGCGAATATAAATGATCTCATATCAAAGAAAAGTGAATTTGTGCCAGGGATGAAAACACATTATTGGCATACATTTATTAAGGTAATTCATGTTATTTTGTATTCACTATATATTTGTATACTGCATGTAGTTTTCATTGCATTCTTTTATAAAATATTGACAAGATCATTTTACAAATATTGCAGTACGTTCTACCTCTATCTCTCCCACACCACTTCGCCAACAGTGTCAAACAAGTTATATATGATCTTGGAAAATACATGAGGTGGTTGTCATCTAAAGAAATCAATAAAGAAGATATAAAATATTGGAAGAGAAAAATTCCTCTTCTTATGTGTAAAATGCAAAAGTGTCTACCTTCAACTTTTTTCAATGCACAAGAACACTACCTCATACATCAAGTTGAGGAGATTGAATTGTGTGGACCTATACCAACTAGGTCAATGTGGATGGTTGAGAGGCACTTAAAATTTTTGAAAGGCTTGGTTCGACAAAGAGCACATCCTGATGGTTCTATGGTGGAGGGATATATGGTATACTAGACCATGGTGTACATTAGTGAATATCTTCCTAAGTTTGCAGCAAAGATCCATGTAAATCATATTTGGGATCCCAACTCCATTAACAAATTTGAAGGGGAGTACTTGATGGACAAAGGTAGATTGAGGAAAGTAAGAGGTAAATCTAGGATGTTATTGTAGTTAATTAATTCTTATAAATCTTCAATAGAAGTTATTTATAATTGGTGTATTTTTTTTGATATAGTTGGTCGGGAGTGGGATGCAATACATTTGTATATTGCAACCAATCTTGATATTGTAATAGTCATACCAGAAGGGCTTATTGACTTCATTCCAGAGGTAAAATTATTAGCTAACTGATTAAGTTGATTACATTGTATGGCGAATTCTTCCAAAGTGTTGTTTTGTCATGTTTTCTTAAACTCTGATTATGGGTTTTCCCAAGTACAACAATTAATAGCCGAGTTGAATGAGATTCTTTCTCATGATGTTGTAGATGAGGGTGGCCTTTGGAAAGAAAAATTGCAACCTCAATCTTGAATTATTTTTGATTTTTTGCCACAAAGTATTCAAGAGCAATTGATGTTAGAAAGAGATCCCCATGGAAATGTGTAGGTACATTTGTTATTTTGTTCAATTATTTAGTCTCAAAGAGAATAGATTTCCACAGTCCACAATCATTATGCTTTTGTTTCTAGAGTCAACTATGTGGAGAAATTTTTGCATCAAGGTTTTGGATCACACTCCATGATCCATCTGTCCTGATGATGGATCATGAAGTGTGATCCGAAATGTTGATGCAAAAAATTCTCTACATAGTTGAATCTAGAGACAAAAGAATAATGATTATCTAGTCTGTTAAAAATCTTTTCATGAATGTTTTTTGTTTGAGTCCACATACGTTAAGAACTTGTGAAACTTTGTGCATTCTAGGTGGCAAAAATTGAGACTAAAAAAATGCTTATATCTATGGTTGAAATTGAATTGAGAAAATGAAAGGAACAAGGGACTTATTCTAGTCACTTTAAGGGGGAGTCACATTTCTTTGGGTAAGATCTATACACTTGCAGAAAATCATAGATGTCTTTGTTTTTCTCTGCATCTCTAATGAGAATATTGCATGACAAGAAAAAGGTCATGCAATTTATACTTTATAGTAATACATATAACTGATTTCTGAAGTTTGTCAATTTTTTAAAAACTTATAGCTATTAGAATTGAGAGTCACAAATTGCATGGCAATTTTTCTATCCACAAGTTCCAATGACATAGAAAAGTGTAACTCGATCATAAACATCTATCTCTAAATCTAATTAGGTGCTTTGAAGCTATTCTCAAACTTTCATCCTCTAATATAGCCCTTGACTATTTGAGTTGGAAAAATATCAGAATCTTTTAAAATAAGATATATTTGTGTACTAATTAAGTATGGATTTGAATAGTAGCGTTTTGGTCCTGCACAATTTTAGCATTTATTTTCTTTTTCTTTTGTCCTCTTTTTGAAAAGCTAGGGTTCTTTTATTTTGATTTGTAATATTTTGAAGTCACTTGTAGTTGTTAAGTTTGTCTCTTCTAGTGAATTCAATTGGGATTTGTAGTAGTCCAAGTTTGTTGGGGTATGTCATACCCATAGAGTTGGATGTGTTATCTTTCCCAATTTCAACACTTTGTCATTTCTTCTGAGGATTTAACTTGGATATCTATAATTGAAGAAGCCCTAATATTTTTATCTCTTGATCTCATCTCATTGGACTATAATTTATGCTATATTTTAGTTACCATAAATCCCACACATATTATGAATTCATGCTGCATTTGACAATGCAATGCTAATTATAGACAACCAATATATTCAACTAAAACTAGGAATATATTGAAATGGTGCACCACAATTTTTTTTTAAACAAAATTTTGGATTGGTCGGCATTTCGACCTTTCAACACTATTATTTTTTACCAGAATGCTATGCATTCGACGGTCTTTTCCATGAACCACCATGGATAGTTCGACGCTAAAGGTCTGAGTGAAAGTCAAAATTTTGACCTTCACACCAATTGACTCAGTTGAGGTGGTGGTTTTATTCTTCCACTTCCAAGGGATTGTTGCAGTGGATAATTTGACCACTAGTTTGGTTGAAATTTTGACGATTAATCACCTTGTAGACAATTTGACGAAAAAAGATCGATGACAGTTTTAGTCGTCTATTCGACCAATTGTTGTAGACAATTCGCCCTTTTCTCGTTGAAATGTAGGGAAAAATTTACTAGTGTAGGCTCTTATTTTGGTCCTAAGGCCTATTAGGCCTTTTAAGACTTATTACATATTTTCCATTTGCATTGCATGGAATGACCTTATAGGCCATTATAGGTGCCAATACATTCCAATTGATGTCTTTAGATGTCATTAGGTGCATGGTTGTCATTATGGACTCCTGGTAGTCTTTGGATGTTCTAGGTGCCCTTACACCATGTTCACCACCTTTGAAAGGATTCTTGTCCCAAGAATTAGTCCTAGCATTGGATGTCTGAGTTTGAACCAAAAATTTCAAAAAAACATCAGCCAACTTGAGATATGAAAACATGTCTAAATTCATTAAAAAAATTCATATTACATATCATTAAATAATGTTGAAGTCAGATTGGGCAATAAAAGTGAAAATATTATGCCTTCCAAACGTGCACAAAACTATTCAAAACTCCAATTAAATGTAACACCATATCCTAGCAATCATTTGAATCCATATCAACTATAAAAATAAACATTTATCAACAATATAGTTAGATTGTATCCTCACGGGCAGTGACTGGCAGATTTCAAATGAATTTACATTTTCATTGCTTGAACATAGTTTACATTCACTGTTATGATTTGGAATCGATCATTAACTTGGTCCATTCCCAATACTCATTAACTTAGTTTACATTCACTGTTATGATCTCTATAATCTAGAACAATGGAGTTTTTAATTTCTAGTTTCTAGAGTGTATTTATTTTGATGTTATGTAAATTTAATTTAAAAATCAATAATATCAATACAAGTATAAGCATTGTTAAGTGGATTTTTATTCTCAATTCAATTCATGCAAGAATATGATGTACTATTACATTTTTGACAAACTTTCACATATTAACTTTTGAAGTAGAACTAAAGGCAATGCATTGTTGTTAACTTGTTATTAATAAAAAATTTATTGGCAAATCAAAAATCAATTATTGTTCATGTTGTAAAACTAAACTATTTTAACTAAAGTATACATGCGGTTTTTACGCGAAGAGGTTGAGCAAACTATAATCTTGAACAAACTAAGCGGAATATGTAAACATTTGCTACACTGTCTCTTTTCTCTATGATTGATTATAAATATCATGGTGTTTTATGGCACTTTCATTAATTATATCATGGTTGTGCTCTACTATTGTACTTAACCTTAAACATATCTCCAATGATTACAATCACTTGCACATGCTTGTACCTTGTGGTTGTTCCATCTTCTTAATTATTGTGATTGTTGTTGATTTAAGGCATGATATGTCACAATGTCTTCTTATTGTATTTATTCTATTAGGACTTCAAACTGAGTGACATTTCCTTTTCACATGAGCATAGAATTCAAAATTGCCTCTATAGAAGAAATTGTTCATTAATAGTAGATAGATGTGTTTTTCCCTATGATCTCATGATAATGGCCATGTTCAATAACTCTATAACATGATGGTTGTTCCTTTTAAGAGAGATGGTTATTCCATTTTTCTAAAAACTACACTTTGTTGTCCTTTTGACATGATAGCATTATATGTCAGAAACTTTGAGGTTCTCTTACCTTTTGTAGGTCATGGCTTCACCTCTATGTAGCTAAATCTCACTCTGAAAATGATCTTCTTTTAGGAAACAATGAAAATCATCTATGGGTTCATACTTATTGTGACTTCCCATGGCGCACTATCATTGCTTGTACACTATATTTTTCCAATTCTTTTAAATTGTTATTGTCTTTGAAAATTAATGCCATATGTTGCTTACATTTGATTCAATTTCCATATTAATTACTCTCTTCAGTTGTATTAGGAACTTTTTCCTTAAGCATGTGTGATGCAAACCTAGATATAGATGGGCATTAATGCATTAATGCTCAATTGAATGCCTTAATGCAACTCCCAGAGAAAGGCCATCTGGAAGCTTTAGAGGAAATAATTTGTAATAGGTATGGAATCACCTCCACTGCAATACCAAATTTTGATGTGTTATTATCTTCAATTGCAAGTTTCTTTTGCAAAAATATATTGTATATCTTTATAGACTAGCCAATGTGACTGTACAAATCCAAAATATATTCTCTATAATCTCTAATTTAGTAGTCTAGTGAGGAGATTTGTGTAACTCCCAAAATAATAATAACTCCCAAAATACTTATCCTTTTGAATATTTTGTAGTCTACTGAGCATGATTTGTGTGTGTATTTGTAAATCTTGTATAATCTTATAATTTTTATTTTATTTTTATTATATACAAGATACTACTAATGTTTGTATGTTTACATTTTGTATATTTATAGCCTATGAAGAAAGTCCACACCTAGCAATATGAACCCAGAACAAAATAATGAGACACTTGCTAGATTGTGGTCTCAGTTCCAAAGAAAAGATGTTGAAAAATGTTATTTTCCTTGCAAAAAGTGTAAGGGATTAAAGAATCAAAGAATTCTAATCAAAACATCCTAGAGTCATTGTAGGCAATATGGTCACATTGAAGGGGGGCACGATTTTCATCAATTGGTGAATGTGGATTTCCAATTGGAGGAACATGGAGGTGTGAATATCCAAGCCGATGATAACGCTCCCATGGAAGAAGATAATTCTGTGGCAAAGAACACAATTGAAGAAGATGGTATTGGCATAGCTAATCAAGATGATCATGATGATAGTACTAGCACATCTGATAATGATGATGAAGATGGTCTTGATATAGCTATAATTGAGAAGGCATACGAGCCCCTATACCAAGGCTCCCAAACAACTCTTCTCTCCACTATAGTGTTGTTGGTGAACTTCAAGGTTATGAATGGTTTATCCAATGTACCAATGTCACATATTCTAAGGTATGCCATTTTTTTCATATTCAATGTTAGCATACCATTACGATTCATTATATTAACAATTCATATTATTTGTTGTAGGTTGATAGGTGAGTTTTTCTTACCACCATCAAATATTTTGCCTCGTTCGTACCGAGAATTATCTACCATTATGAATCAAATTGGAATGCAGTATTAGACAATACATGCATGTCCCAATGATCACATTCTATATCATAAACAATATGAATTTGCAACAGAATGCCCTGTCTGTCATACTAGTAGATATCGATCAAATTAAATAACAAAAAATGTGCCTCATAAGAGTCTTCGGTACATTCCCCTTATTCCACGTCTTCAATGATTATTTAGGTGCACTAGTTTGGCACAATTTATGGATTACCATGCACGCAATAGAAGTCAAAATGACATTATGCGAATGCCTGCGGATGGTTCTGCATTTAAAGACATAGAAACAACATGACTACACTTTAAAGAAGAACCTCGTAATCTCAAGATTTCAGTGGCAGCAGATGGTGTCAATCCATTTGGAGATATGAGATCTACTTACTCAGTGTGACCTATTTTTTTTATTAACAATAACATTCCTCCTTGGATGTCCATAAAGAGGGAGCACATAATGTTGTCAATGATTGTACTAGGTATTTTTTCATTTAATAGTTATGTAAATTAATTTATAAACACCGTATCAAGATGGTCATAATAATTATGTAATGTTTTTGTTCATTCAACTAGGTAAGTACCAAGTTAAAAATATAAACGTGTATATTGAGCCCCTTATTGACGAGTTGTTGATTTTATGGAATGGGATCACTATGCATGACATCTCTAGACCAATAGAACAAAGAAAATTTCAATTCCATGCAATGCTTGTATGGACAATACATGATGCCCCTGGGCTAACTCATTTTTGTAGTATGTTATATATTCATGTTAAGGTCACATATGTTTGGTATGTTATAGTGCTTACACATTGTTGATGTATGTTTAAGTTGCACATGATAATTGTACATGATCCAATTATATGATATCTTTTAGGTCTTCAGACAAAGGGTAAATTTGCATGTCCAATTTGTGGTCTGAAGATGAAATCTCGTCATTCAAGAAGTTTAGGAAAGTAGGTGTTCGATGAGTTTAGGCACTTTCTCCACAATAATCATAAGTATCAAACTATCGAAAAACATCTTTTTAATGGGAAAGAAGAGATGACATCAAGGCCACAAAGAATGACACCTCATCTATGGAAGTTGGAATACAATAGACTAAATCATTGAGGTAATGTCATTCCATCTGATGATTTTTGTTTGAAATTTAGATTTTGATATTGTTGTTTATTTACTAATGATGTTATTGATGCTCGTGAAGGTCATCAAGGCATCAATGACCAACTTCCTAGAGGAAAAAAATGTTATCCTAGTCAATTTAGTAGGTTCTCATACTACAAGGACCTCCCAATCATGCATTTGTTTGATCCTATGCATATTGGAAAGAATGTAACAGAGACACTATGAAAAATATTGGATGGAAGGCGTGACAAATAAAAAATGACCAAAATTTGTAATGACATTCATGTATCCAATCATGCACTAAAAACTATCATTGAATCAAATAGCAATGGAGACTGCATAAACATGAGTGCCCTTCCTTGGTTATTAATTGAGCAACAAAGTGATGCATTAAAAGAAGTCATAAAAAAACAAAATTTCCAACAAGATTTGCTACAAATATAAGCAGTCTTGTATCAAAGAAAGGTGATTTTGGGCCAGGGTTGAAAACACATGATTGGCATACCTTCGCCAAGGTAATTCATGTTCTCTATTTACAATATATTTGTAAAATTTCATGTACTTTTATTGTATTATCTTACAATATATTGAAAAGATCTTTTTTTAATCATTGCAGTGCATCCTACCTCTATCCCTCCCAGACCAATTTGATAATAGTGTTAAACAAGTTATATACAATCTTGGAGAATTCATGAGGTTAGAAGTGTTATTATATTTATGACTTTCTTTACTTTTTATGTAATTTATTGTATATTTTTATCTAAAATCTTGTTTATATGTTCTTACGAGTTGAATCTCTTTTAGGTGGTTATCATCTAAAAAAATTGATAAAAAAGATATAAAATATTGAGAGAAAAAATTCCCCACCTTATGTGTGAAATGCAAAAGTGTCTACCTCCAACCTTTTTCAATACTCAAGAACACTACCTCATACATCTAGTTGAGGAGATTGAATTATGTGGACCTGTACAAACTAGGTCAATGTGGATGGTTGAGAGGCACTTGAAATTTATGAAGGGCTTGGTTTGACAAAAAGCACGTCTTGAGGGTTCTATGGTGAAGGGATATATGGTATACAAGACCATGGTGTATATTAGTGAATATCTTCCCAAGTTTGCAACAAATATCCATGTAGATCGCATTTGGGATCCCAACTCTATTAACAAATTTGAAGGGGAGTACTTGATAGGGAAAGGTAGATTGAGGAAAGTGAGAGGTAATTATACGATGTTATTGTAGTTTATTAATTCTTATAGATCTTCAATATAAGTTGTTTCTAAGCGGTCTATTTGTTTTCTTTACAATTGGTCATGAGTGGGATGCACTACATTTGTATATTGCAAACAATCTTGATTGGATGATGGTATGGATTCAACAATCTCAAGAAAATAGTCACTCATTAACATGGTATGGTGTTGCATCATTGGTTAAAGAAGCTCATCGTAATGGAGATCCCAATGTTATGCCAATGGTACTTGATCTAGCACATGGTTTAAGAGGTAGAAAGGTACGTATAAGTTTACTAACCATGACCCATAAGTTTAATATCAACTCATGAATCGATGCAAATAATCTTGACATGTTTGAATAATTGTAGATCAAACACCACAAAGCTATGTACTACCATGGCCATAAATTTCACATAAAAAAGTTAGACAACACGAAAAAAACTTGTGATTCTAGGATAAGTGCAGTCTTCGAGGTCACTAACATTTCATCTAGAAATGACATACATCCTCAACAATCTAAAAATTGATACTATGGTATTTTGGATGATATACTTAAGTGCAACTTTAATTCATTCAAATTAGTTCTATTTGTTGTGAGATGGTACAGGCTACGGCTGAATCAAAATGATCTTGATAGGACTGTTATTGAACATGATAGTGGATTTACAATGATTAATACAAGGTCATTTGAGCCAGTTGGAGATGAGCCCTATGTTCTTCCAAGCCAATGTGAGCAAGTGTTTTACTTTGTCATTCCACATGAACTGGGTTGGTCTTTTGTTGTTAGACATTATCCAAGAGGAAGGCCGGTACAGTATAATGTGATGGAAGAAGAAGATACCAAAGAATCAGAAGATGAAGTAAATGATGATCACAGATGACTGTTACACAATAAAGAAGAAGAAGAAGAACAAAATGATGATGATTCTGGTGATGCTGATGATGGTCATGATGATGATAGTCATGATGATGGTGATGATGATGATGATGATGATGATGATAGTAGTCGTGATGATGATGATGATGATAATGATGATAGTCATGATGATGACATGGATGAGGAGGATGATGAATAACATGATCAATGAAATGTATGTCAAGGTATGATCAATGCCATGTATGAGGTATTGATTTATTCATAGAAATTTGAATTAAGTTATTATGTGTTGAACTCTATAGTCATGGAGTATATTTTGCATCATGTAAATTTTGTCTTCTATGTAATTTATAGCTTACATATCATGTAATTTTTGGCTAACTTAAGATAAATGTTTTACATATGTAGGAAATTTAACGCCTTTGACATGGATCGACAAGTATAATTTATTATTTGGTTTCCTTCTCTTTAGTCAACAAGATATATAGATCCTACTATGTCTCTCATTTGATGGATTGTGGGTATCACCAAATAGGTATTTGTCTAATCTATCTTCCTCAAGTGAGGAAAATGCGGGAATAGAAGATAAAAGTGAGACATCTAGTAGGTCTAAAATAGAGAGATCAACTAGAGGTCAAAAGATTAGAAGAAAATTTGATAAATGAATGCAATTTTTCTTGCTGAGGGGGGATCATGTTCTTATGATAATGAGACCAAAGGTGATATGAAGGTTCCCTTAAGGTACACACATCTTCAGAAAGAATGGGTACCCAAGGAACTACCTCCAGTTAATACTGATTTTTTTGTTAACGAAAGGATATATCGCATAGCTCCATCTTCATTACATGGTTTGGGATTATTTTCCATGGATGGCATAAAGTTCAGTTATAATCAAGTTGTTGAATTAATGGAGTATGTAGGACCTTGTTACAATTACAAGAATTGGAGGCAGATTGTGAAATATAAAAAAAGTATGTGTTATGCATTGTCAGCAAATTATATACAATGCAAAGCAAATGAACAAACTAAAAGCCTCGCTATGTATATTGATGGAAGGTCAAAAGAAAAAGGGAATATTGTAGGTTTTATAAATAGTTCTCGACCCATGTCAACTAATAAGTAGCTGAATTGTATATTCAAGGCACACAAGGGAAATCATGTATTTGTATGTGAGATAAAATCAATAAGTGCAGGGTAAGAGCTTCTAATAGATTAAAATTTGAATCGTGTAGATACAAAAAAATTCCCTATCATGGGACTGGTAAGTATAACATTTAAACCAATTGCCTCCAATTAATATTGACTCCAATCACTTCTGATTACTAATAATTACTAATCTTTGTCACAGGACGACATGGATATTCCACCTCAAGATACAAGCGGGGATGTTCCTCACAGTACACCTTCTTTAGCAAAGGTAAACCTTAATTAGTGTAATTCTAAAAATTATATAGAAACAAATGTCATATTATTATGTTCTTTTTTTTATGGCTTTGGAGTTATTTTGATAGAATTTTACTGATATTGATGTCACAACTTGATACTTATTGATAGAGAAAAGAAAAAGACGCAGCAGATCTATTTCGATCTGAAGTTGACACGACATTTAGAGATGATGTAGAATCTAAATCTAACCATGTATTCATGGCTACTCAAATAAAAACTAAATATGGTAATGAAATTCTTAACCTTATAATGGAAGCAAACAAAACTAAGGATTCAAAGGAACTCGAAGAAGAATTGACACGTAGAGTCAATTCTATTGATGTAAGCAATAATTAATCTTAAGCAATAATTAAAGTTCAATAGATATTTATATTTTATACTATCTTATGGATCATGCTCTAAAATATGATGTGTTCTTCTTACAAAATTTTTTGACACGTGTGAAACATCGTCAACATGGTGAGGGTTGTAGTGCCGCACAACCTTCACGTAAATAATCCTTAAACCTTTAACCATTGATTTAACCATTGTATGCATTATTGACTCAACTTATGTTTGGGATGCTTCTAGTACCCCATTTAATCTTTATCTATTGCAAATGTCTTTGCTAACAATGTATTCTTCAGCTCATGATGAAGTGCAAATGCCTCCTTTAGTTAACATTCCGCATTTGACGGCTGCATTGTCTGCAACAAGGTGCTTGTAGACATTTTCCTCTGTACCATCTATAGTTGGTAAAACCTTATTTTTCTATATTTGTTTATGTTCTAATCATGAACTGATTATATTTCTTGTGTGAATTTTATACATTGTATGGACCTATTTTGTGCACTAATAGATACACCTACACCTGGTACAAGAATAGATCAGACCAGTACTAGTGAAGATCAACCATTTCCTAGATCAGCCTGTGTTACTAGTACTAGTTCATTTGTGGGGACATTGTTGATGAACAAGAACAATATGGTTCTGTTAAAAGTACCAAAGCTTCTAGGTGCTTTAAAATTGTTATTATTTATAGTGTAATTGTAGTTTACTTATACATAACTCATTTTGGACTAATAATCCCATGCTATTTTTGTAGGAAATGATGTTATTTATGATCATCTTTATGAAAAGACATTGAAGCTATTTGGGCCCACCATATGTAAAAGGTACGTAGCTTCATAATATTGGTACAATATTTTTCTTATCTTCCATTTATTGTACTATATTAAAGTTATGATATCTAACAATTTTGTTTTTTCAAAAAAGGTGGAATGATTAGGATGCTAACTTAAAAAATCAGTTCATTAAATCTTTAGAGGACCTCTTTGGAATTAAAACTTTTGACACAACCATGATTCTTGAAAAAGAAGCCAAACATATAAAGACTATGAGGGACCAATATAGAAGAGCTCTAAAGGATAACTTAAAGTATGAGCATCCTCCTATGAATCCACTGATGGAGTGGAATGAAATAATAGAAGATGCAAAAGAGAAAAGGCTAAAGGGTAGTGGAATTCAACCAGAAGATGGAAAAAGAAGGTATGTCATGATAGTATTAAGTAGAATGTAATCATGCACTAATTAGTAATCTTTGTAAATATATAATCTAACATGTTTCAAACTTTTCATAGACTGCAAGACACATCAAAAGCCACACAAGCGAGATTAACAAAGGTTGGCCAACACAAACTTGGCTCTGGTGGCTATATGAAACTTCACTCTCGACTTGTAAGTAGTAGCATTGGAATTTCATATCAAATTTTTATATATAAGGTTGCAAATAATTCTATTTAATCAAATCATACATCTAAAAGTGATGATATTAAACAAAAAATATAGGGCACAAAATTCAATGTAGAGCCCACAGATGAAGACAAGAGAATAGCCTTGAAGGAAGGCTATGCAGTCATAGCTGCACGCCTACACCAAGAATCCCAAAGCCATAATGAAGAATCTGCTGCACTAGATGAGACACAAGAAATTGGTCAAATGAAAAGTAAATCAAATTGAATAGTTAATTTCGAACATAAAATGACTATTTCATGATAACAATGTGCATGACATTTCATGATAATAGCCTTCAAATCCTACCAAAGAACCTGGGCATGACAAAGGCCATGATGTGCATCACAGTGTTGGAGGTATTAATTTGCTATTGGAAATAAATCATGTAATTATTAATAGAATTTAACATCTTTAATTGCAATTGGCTGTGTAAGCTTTTTTTGAATATTTTAGAGTATGCTGAGCATGTTGAGGTGGTGGAAGATCAAAATGTTATAGTACATGATGATGTGGCATTGTCAAGTAAAGAAAAATGCATGTTATGTTCTACTGGTTAATGAAATACATGTAATAGTAAAAAAAAGTATGCGAATTTAACCCATTTACTTGTTATTGCAGCAGACCCCCCTTTAGTACAACAGCATCATCCTCCTTGAGACATGAGAAAGCATCATAATTTGAGATCACAATCACAAGAGGAGGAAGATAATATTGATGCTCCTATCAGCCTTTACCTAAATAAGAAATCTAAGAAAAACCAAAAAAAGAAATGATTTCTTAAATATGCTCTTTGATAAAATTTGTTTGATTAACTTTGTTGGATAATGAAAGAATGTTGTTTTAAGTAATTATCTATGAATGTTGTGTATTAATATTGAATTATATGTCATGTTAATGAATATTGTTATGTGTTAATGAATTCTTGATTAGTGTTGTGTATTAATGAATGTTATATCATATTAATGAATGTTATGTGATTGTATTGATTGAATGTTATAGTTCATAAATGGATGAATGAAGTGTGTAATTAGATGTTAATGGGGAAATTAGATTGATTTTAGGGGGGGGGATGGGTGAGGCCAGATGAGATTCCACCTTCACGTGGTTGGCCTTGTTAAGTAGAGAATATTAAAGTATTCTCAAAACCAAGTGAAGCTCAAACTAACAAACCTTCATTATTTAATCAATTTCATTGTTCTAGGTCTTTTCTCATAAGTGCATTTTGAATGTGTCATTGTCAGGAAACTATCAAATAAAAAACTAGAAGGGCCAATAGTCAACTTCTCATTGTCATTGTTTGGCATGATTCGGCTTCATTTTGTGTAAGTATTCTCGTATTGAATGCGCCAACCTCTCTTGGCCTAATGTGGATTATTTCATTGGTTTGTGTTTTTGAGTAGGTGAAGTGTTAAATCAGATATCAGTTGGATCTATAAGTAGCATAGATATTCTATACCTAATAGCCTAATACACCCACGTGAATAAATTAACTTGTTGTCCCCTTAGGATTTAATTAAGCAAACAGTCCTTATGTGCTCAAAAATCAGTTGTTTTAGTGTTGCAATTGTTGATGATTGTATGCATGAATTCAACCACAAGAACTGAATATTTAAGCTCTATGATAATGCTTGTCATCTTTATATGGCAGGAAAATGAATCCAAGAAGGAAGCTTTCAAGAAATATTTGGAGTTAAGCGGCGTGCTTGATACCCTCACAAAAGGTCTATGACAGTTCTTCTTATATGGTGAAGTGCTGAATCTAGAAAATTAATTTGTGAATTTGCATCTATTTGTGAGATAATATATTAATATTGGTAGTTCCTCTTATATGATGAAACGCTGATTTTAGAAAATTAGTTTTTGAATTTGCATCCATTCACTAATACATTTGGGGGCATTTTGCGACGGCTATGTGTCTCAATAGCAACACCCATAGACGTCGCTATTTTTTAGTCACAAATTGTGACGTCTATGGGTAGCCGTCGCAATTGCGGTGCCCTCCCGTCGCAATGTCACTAAGATTTGTTAGCGGCATGGGCGTCGCCCCCCCATCGCATGGCTTCGGAGGGCCATCGCAATTGCGACGGTCCTCCCAAGCAATTGCGACGGGCAC
The DNA here is from genome assembly GCA_027943335.1 of Chamaecyparis obtusa. Lineage (NCBI taxonomy): Eukaryota > Viridiplantae > Streptophyta > Pinopsida > Cupressales > Cupressaceae > Chamaecyparis > Chamaecyparis obtusa. The sequence goes on along the minus strand of BSBK01007998.1, from coordinate 380,444 downwards.
CTGCATCGCATTACGACGGGCTCCCGTCGCAATGGCGACGCCCGTGGGTGGATTAAAAAAAATAAATTATTTAATGCATTGCTAATGAACCACATTAATGCTTTTTTCTTTCAACAAATGAGGACAGCCACTGTAAAGACAACATGATAATGTACACTCACTGTAAGGATAGTCACAAATGAGGACATCTCACAGTGACTGTCCCTTGTGTAATTGCCACTTGAATGTATTGCTATTCAGCCACATTAATGCTTTTCTTCTTCAACAAATGAGGATAGTCACTGTAAAGACAACATGATAATGTACACTCATAGTGAGTGTACATTATCATGTTGTCTTTACAGTGACTATCCTCATTTGTTGAAGAAGAAAAGCATTAATGTGGCTGAATAGCAATACATTCAAGTGGCAATTACACAAGGGAAAGTCACTGTGAGATGTCCTCATTTGTGACTATCCTTACAGTGAGTGTACATTATCATGTTGTCTTTACAGTGAGTGTACATTATCATGTTGTCTTTACAGTGTCAATATATGCATTATTACTTAAACTGAAGAGTACTCTAAATAATATGTCATTGTGGAGTTCTGATTGCTTCCAATTTGATATACGCTTGTTCTACTTATGTATCCAGCATCATGTAAGAAAAGTTGATGCTTTTAAAATAGATTCATTTAGCCATGAAATGCCTGTGCATGTTACATACAAGATTCCAAGGCCCAAAACTGATTACTCATTATAATTCATGTACAGAATGATAATCAACCACAACGAGGCATGCGTAGGCACTGCTTAGATTTTGAGGCATCAGAAGCTCGTAGAAGAAACTTGACCAATGGCTCATGGAATGCAACAAACTTATTGCCTAAAACAGGAGCATTGGTAACCACAGATGATGGTTCTGAAAAGAACACTTCACCATCAATGTCACGTGAGGGAACTGCAATTTCTGATGGCAAGCAACTTGTAGTATATAAGAGAGATGCAGGTACAGATGCTGGGAGAAGTTCCCAATCTTTATCTGTTGGACAGTTTTCATCTGCAAAATAGATTATAAAAACATGAAAATATATCAGAGATGTTTGATATTGATACAAAACAACACAGATTCATTTCTTCATACACCTGTATATCATAAAAATCCTTGCACACTTCAAAAAATTGTATTGCCTTTTACTTACTCAAAAGTAATTTACATAAAGCAGTCATTTGATTAACATGGATCCTAATATTCACAAGTACATGGTCATGTGCTCCATCATAGCATCTTATAGATTTAGATCTGTTCTTTGAAATAATTCAATGTTTTGTTTACAATCCACAAAAGAAATATTTTCCCTCGTCTACTTAATCCTAAACAAAAGGCCATATAGCAATATAGATAGAACTATATAATAGAAACCATAAACAATGGTAACCTTAGCAGCAGCAAGAAATTGTTGCAAAAACTTTACCTTATCATACCCAGATTGTTGCTTTGCCTGGCGGAGGGAAATTTGATTAGTAAAATTAACACAGAGTATGTTGTCTCCATTGTCATGCTGGATAACAAAACACCAACTTTAATGGGCATGTACTGTCCCTTGTGTAATTGCCACTTGAATGCATTGCTATTGAACCACATTAATGCTTTTTTCCTTCAACAAATGAGGACAGTCACTGTAAAGACAACATGATAATGTACACTCATTGTAAGGATAGTCACAAATGAGGAAATCTCAGAGTGATTATCCCTTGTGTAATTGCCGCTTGAATACATTGCTATTGAACCACATTAATGCTTTTTTCCTTCAACAAATGAGGACAGTCACTGTAAAGACAACATGATAATGTACACTCACTGTAAGGATAGTCACAAATGAGGAAATCTCAGAGTGACTATCCCTTGTGTAATTGCCGCTTGAATACATTGCTAATGAACCACATTAATGCTTTTTTCCTTCAACAAATGAGGACAGTCACTATAAAGACAACATGATAATGTACACTCACTGTAAGGATAGTCACAAATGAGGACATCTCATAGTGACTGTCCCTTGTGTAATTGCCAATTGAATGTATTGCTATTCAGCCACATTAATGCTTTTCTTCTTCAACAAATGAGGATAGTCACTCTAAAGACAACATGATAATGTACACGGGCTGTAAGTGTACATTATCATGTTGTCTTTACAGTGACTGTCCTCCTTCAAGTGGCAATTACACAAGGGACAGTCACTGTAAAGGCAACATGATAATGTAGAGAAACGTTGTCATTTGTATTTTCAACAGTGCCAAGAGAGATTCCCTCCGCGAAATCACAGCTACAATTTCTGAGTACATTGGGTTTATTTTTCTTTTGTCATTATTATGTAATCTGGTATTCAGCTGTTACAGAGCTAAAATACCCAGAAATGAGGACATATCTGTGTTGAATTTATTGTTAGCGGCTTTGGTTATTTAGAAGTTTAATTTTATTTGTTCATCTTTCAAGCACAAACATTTTGTGGACCGTAACATCTTCATTGTTTCGGGTATGCAATGAAACAGCCCTAACTTGCAACTACCTTCACGGTACTTGTGTACATTATCATGTTGTCTTTACAGTGACTGTCCTCATTCAAGTGACAATTACACAAGGGACAGTCACTGTGAGATGTCCTCATTTGTGACAAGGACAGTCACACATGAGGACATCTCACAGTGACTGTCCCTTGTGTAATTGCCACTTGAATGTATTGCTATTCAACCACATTTATGGGCCTGTTTGGACCACAGCACACAGTAGCATCTACAGAGAAGAATATCCCAGGTGTAACAAGTTGTAAGAATATACCGACAGTTCTAAGAAGTTCCCTAGCACATAGTAGCATCTACAGAGAAGAATATACAACATGAGGGCAGCCACTGTAAAGACAACATGATAATGTACACTCATTGTATGTGTACATTATCATGTTGTCTTTACAGTGACTGTCCTCATTCAAGTGGAAATTACACAAGGGACAGTCACTGTGAGATGTCCTCATTTGTGACAAGGACAGTAACACATGAGGACATCTCATAGTGACTGTCCCTTGTGTAATTGCCACTTGAATGTATTTCTATTCAACCACATTTATGGGCCCGTTTGGACCGCGGCACATAGTAGCATCTACAGAGAAGAATATCCCAGGTGTAACAAGTTGTAAGAATATACCAACAGTTCTAAGAAGTTCCCTAGCACATAGTAGCATCTACAGAGAAGAATATGGGTCCACGAGGTTGACTTCAAAGCCATGCAATCTAATGGTAATAGTAATATCATAATTTGACATACTATCAGAAATACTTCCTAAATAGACTATTCAATCTTATAAGAGATGGATTCATGAGAACTATTATTTATGAAATATGAGTCAATGACTTTAATTAAAAAAATTACACAATCTAATTCTTGTAAAAATATCAAAATTTGACACATTGAAAATACCTTCCAAAAGTATCATTAATTGATTAATATGAATCACTACTCATGAAATATAATTTTATAAACCTAATCTAAAAACTACACAATAAAAATCTTAATAGCAATATTGTAAGAAACTATTCCCAAAAGCAAGCCTAACAAAATTTGATGAAAATAATTTTTGTTTCACTCAACTTTGACATTCACAACTTCCTCTTTTATTATAATAAGAAAAAAAAAGTCTTTTTAGATATACCTCATGAACCATAGTCGAATAATCTATCATTTTTCTTCTCAAAAACATATTTGCAGAGCCTGCTTCTTTTACTTGTTTGTACTTTTATCTCTCTGATGGAAAGGGTTCCTTCAGGACACATTTTTCCAAGTTCACTGCTTGAGATATTTGAGGAGGGCTCCCCTGCTTGAGTATCCATCCAACCCATATTCGAGTAGTTCTACAATTGCACAGTCTAAATTAATAATACTGACAATTGAATGACGAATGATGATACATAGAATTGATATAAACTAATCCTAAAAACACTAAAACATTATTAATATATTTATATTTCATAAATAAAATTGATATAAAAGATCTGGAAAGATACATTAAAAAATAGAAAAACAGTAATTTATAATAGAAGGAAACTTAAATTGCTATTTAAAAAAAAAACAAGAGTCTTAAATCTTATCATTTTGTTTCATTATCATCCATAAGTACACACCTCTAGCATAATAATTATATTTTACCACCCATAAAATGAAAAAAAGATTTTCACAAGAGAAATTGAAGCTAGATTATAAAAATGAACCATCTTATTGGAAACTGGAACTGTTATCATACCCAAAAGGACTACAAAATTTCACCTTATCATACCTAGATTGTTGCTTTGCCTGGCGGAGGGAAATTTGATCAGTAAAATTGACACAGAGTATGTTGTCTCCATTGTCATGCTGGATAACAAAACACCAACTTTAATGGGCATGTACTGTCCCTTGTGTAATTGCCACTTGAATGCATTGCTATTTGATGCAGGGGCATCCCTAATGCAAGCCAAAGACACCATGATTGAAGGAAGTTGCCATGAAGCCAAGGAGTCAAATCCTATCAATTGGAACATAATATTTTCACCTTGGAGCTTTGAAGGATTGACTGGTGAAAGGTCCTTTTGATTGACAAATTAGAGTCTTTTTGAATGACAATAAATTAGAATAGGAGTTTTAGATGTTTTCTTGGTTTGTAATAAATATTAAGGATTGATTTTATCTCCTTATAAACATCCACTTGTTTGACACAAGACCCCTTGGTGACTTATAAACCTTGGGCATCTTTTGAGTCCTTGGATGAAATGAGCATAGTAAGTGTTTATTAGGTGTCTTTTAGATGTTGTTAAGAAATTTGAAGGTCCAAAATAACTTTAATAAGGTTCCTAAAGTTTCACAACACATTTTTAACCTTCTCGGCAAAGTTGTTTGCAAAGTTGTAATGCAACTTTAAAAGTTGCTTAGCAAAGTTGACATTTGTTGGATAAACTATTCTAACCACCTAGATGGTTGAACCAACATTTGGAGAGCCTATTTTAGGCTTCAAATGGTCGAAGACAGACAGAGAACCAGTATTGTAATCATTTTGCTTTCATAAAAAATAAAAATAACCCTGTTTTAGTGCATTTCTAGTGAAAAATGAACTCTGTACAGTTGTACGGATGGTGGTTGGATGATAAAATTTGCCTGGAAGTTGTAATAGTGACATCTGATGCTTTGGAAGTTGGTTTGATTGATTCTCTTTGTTTTATATCTAAGTTATTTCAAATTTTCTGTGCATTGTTTACAAACCCTCATTTTCAGGGTTTGACTGATGTAAAGACCTTAACTCACGTTTCAACCATTGGAATTCCTTCTTCCTTGGTGGAATGAGAGTTAAGGATGTATATTTTTATATTCTAAAAGCCCTGAGGCAGGGGGTTGCATCTACATTTGTTGAGAGCGAGCCCTAGATCAAAAACTACCATGTTTTTGGCTGGGAAGATGGTAATCAGAATAAAATCAGAAGCTTGCATCGTATTGAGGACTTGAAAACTTGTGCATTCTTGTTTATCTAGATTAGGAGAACACTCCAAAACTCTGATCTTGGTTTCATACACCCATTTTCAATGCTTTGTTTTGGAACCCACACCTAAAAGCATGCATTAGGTCTGCGGACTCAATGAAGACATTGATATGCTGGAGTGGAGTCAGGGTCTGGGATGAGTTGGTGGTCTGTTAGAAATCCAAAAAGGGTACTCAGAAAACATATAACTTCTTAGAGTCCTTTGCAAGTTGCAGAGTTATGGTTGCAGAGCAGGTTTGGGAGACCTACTAGGGTCACTAGGTCAGTTTGTTATTTTGATGTCTTGGGTTGTTTAGATCACAACCAATGCATGATTCTTGTTATTTAGATGATATCTAAGGGGTTTCTAAGTTTTTCTGTAGGAAGTAAGAACTAGAACCTTAAAAGTCTCTTTTGATAGAAAATCAGGGAACTTGTCCCTAAAAGGAAATTTGTTATTGAATGGGATTGAGTCCATAAGTTGTTGTGTGATCCTTGAAACCTTCAAATTCATTACTTTGCAAAGTTTAAACATTAACCTATAGAAATCAGAGCCTAATTGATTGGTTGAGTCATTTTGGTGTCTTGAAGTGGGTTGGGACATAGATCCAAGTTTCTTGCTGACTACTCTGCATCACTATTGAACCACATTAATGCTTTTTTCCTTCAACAAATGAGGACAGTCACTGTAAAGACAACATGATAATGTACACTCACTATAAGGATAGTCACAAATGAGGAAATCTCAGAGTGATTATCCCTTGTGTAATTGCCGCTTGAATACATTGCTATTGAACCACATTAATGCTTTTTTCCTTCAAGTGGCAATTACACAAGGGACAGTCACTGTGAGATGTCCTCATTTGTGACAAGGACAGTCACACATGAGGACATCTCACAGTGACTGTCCCTTGTGTAATTGCCACTTAAATGTATTGCTATTCAACCACATTTATGGGCCTGTTTGGACCACGACACACAATAGCATCTACAGAGAAGAATATCCTAGGTGTAACAAGTTGTAAGAATATACCAATAGTTCTAAGAAGTTCCCTAGCACATAGTAGCATCTACAGAGAAGAATATACAACATGAGGGCAGCCACTGTAAAGACAACATGATAATGTACACTCATTGTATGTGTACATTATCATGTTGTCTTTACAGTGACTGTCCTCATTCAAGTGGCAATTACAGAAGGGACAGTCATTGTGAGATGTCCTCATTTGTGACAAGGATAGTCACACATGAGGACATCTCACAGTGATCGATTGTCCCTTGTGTAATTGCCACTTGAATGTATTGCTATTGAACCACATTAATGCTTTTCTTCTTCAACAAATGAGGATAGTCACTCTAAAGACAACATGATAATGTACACTCACTGTAAGGACAGTCACAAATGAGGACATCTCACAGTGACTGTCCCTTGTGTGATTGCCACTTGAATGTATTGCTATTCAGCCACATTAATGCTTTTCTTCTTCAACAAATGAGGATAGTCACTCTAAAGACAATATGATAATGTACACTCACTGTAAGTGTACATTATCATGTTGTCTTTACAGTGACTGTCCTCCTTCAAGTGGCAATTACACAAGGGATTTGTGTTTTCATTTGTGTTTTAAACAGCGCCGTAACCCTCCGCGAAATCACATCGGGATATAAGGGCAAAACAAACAAGAACGTTGTCATTTGTATTTTCAACAGCGCCGAGAGAGATAAACAAACTTAAAACTCAGACTTAAGAAAGATGAAGGCAATGCTTCAAAAGGCCGATGCCCTAAACACGGGAAAACATAATACCACCATTAAACGATGCCCTTGTCACCGTATCAATGTTGCCAGTTCCGTACCAGTATGCTGACTGCTCACTTTCATCCTGTGATAAAGGTAACTTCATTAATCATACTTGAAATGGCAGCATACGAACTAAAGCTGATGAACATTTATAAACTAAAAGTTTAAAACTACAGATTACAAATGTAGTAGTTTCATACGAAAAGAACTTGATGTCTGAAATTTACCATTAGAAGTATCCAAAGGAATACCACAGTACTGTTGAACTTGGAGAATCGGAGATGATCTACACAGCAAGGTTCAACAGCTGTAAGGACTGTTACACCATCTTTAGCATTTGAATACATTTTCTCCTTGGCTTCTGGTGGATCCTCAAAGACCCCCAATGACATTTTCCCTACAATTATCAATTGTTTGTCAGTATGAGATATTAATAAATAAACATTAATCACAATATTAGGCAAACAATGTTCTTGATGTTTGAATCTAAATCACAGAAAGCTCTAATAAAGCAGTTCTCAGTTTCACATTAAACTAAGTTTCAATTTCAAATGGTTATAATAATTTTTGCAAGTTATAAGTAGCTGGTTACAGTATATGACATAAAAAGAAAAAAAATCATTTCTATTCTTTTCTTCTTTTTCTCTTTCAACGAAGCTTTTGCACCACACAAATGCATACCAAGAATTTCTCAGGAGGTTTCAAGACCATTGCATACCAAACTTCTTCTCTGTAGATGCTACTGTGTGTCGTGGTCCAAACGGGCCCATAAATGTGGTTGAATAACAATACATTCAAGTGGAAATTACACAAGGGACAGTGACTGTGAGATGTCCTCATGTGTGACTGTCCTTGTCACAAATGAGGACATCTCACAGTGACTGTCCCTTGTGTAATTGCCACTTGAATGAGGACAGTCACTGTAAAGACAACATGATAATGTACACATACAATGAGTGTACATTATCATGTTGTCTTTACAGTGACTGCCCTCATGTTGTATATTCTTCTCTGTAGATGCTACTGTGTGCTAGGGAACTTCTTAGAACTATTGGTATATTCTTAGAGCTTGTTACACCTGGGATATTCTTCTCTGTAGATGCTACTGTGTGCTGTGGTCCAAACGGGCCCATAAATGTGGTTGAATAGCAATACATTCAAGTGGCAATTACATATATTATAATGTATCTGTCTAGTCCTCATGACTGCTCATAACAGTACAAGTGATATTTTTTTGGGAGTGGGGAAAGGTTCGAGACTTTCACCTGTATGAAGAATCCTTTCTACAGAACAATAGATAAGAAAAAGGAATAACTTTGATATAAGGTGTCTTGAATCTACCAAATAAACTCTCAAAGCATAAGATATAAATACTCTAACTTCCACACTGGTCTGCCCTCCCTTTCACATCCGTACACTGTACAGTGCTTGAAGGAAATGCACAGAAAAGGCTCTGAAATAGTGGCTCTATCTGACAGAGAGTCCATGCTAGGCTTCATGACTAACCTAGAGCACATTCCTTGTTATGGAGGAAGTTTGAATGGTGAAGAACTTATGGAATGGATAGAGGACCTAGATAACCATTTTGACTACAAGTATCTTATTAATAACCATTTTGACTACAAGTATCTTATGGATAGAGGACCTTGATAACCATTTTGACTCATTTAGTATCTTATTGAGCTTCACTTTGTTTCGAGAATATAGTTTAATATTCTCTACTAAACAGGGCCAACCACGTGAAGGTGGAAGCTCATTTGGCCCCACCCCCCTCCCCCTAACATCACTCTACATTCCCCGTTAACATCTAACATTCATTCATTCTTTCAATTATTAATAAAATGTAACATTCAATCAATATCACATGATAACATTCATTAACACATTAGATTCATTAACACGCAACATTCATCAATATGAAAATAAACACATAATTCATGAACATTCATTAGCACATAATTAAATCCATTGAGACATAAAATTCAGTCATTATCAATTAAGGTATTTAGATGACAATCATTTCTTTTTTCTCTTTCTAATTTTTTTTTCTATGTAAGCTCTAAGAGGAGCATCAGTGTTATCATCAATACCCCCCTCATCAGTTGTTTTGTTCTCTATTCTTGATGATCTCAAATTCCTATGCTGCTGCAAAGGGGGGTCCTCTGCAATAACAAATAAAAGAGTTAAATTTAAAATATTTAATTATAATTGTTACAAGTATTTAATTATTTTAAAGAACATAACTGTGGCACTCTTTAATTACCTGATCTGGCCACATCATTTTGTCTAGACTCAACCTCAACATGCTCATGAGCACCGACCCCTCAATCCTCTACAATTGCTATACAAAATGTTACATTAATCCAAACACCAATTGTAATTACATATAAAAATTTTAATAGAAAATGTATACCTCCACCACTAGGATGCACATCATGCGAACCTTCATTATGCATAGATTGTGTAGAAGGATTGTCAGGCTGCATTCCAATATCCTACACATTGTTATCATTGCTTTCTTAAAACAGATATACTCACTTTATATTAGAACTTAACATCAAATAGACTAATTGGTAAAGTATTCAATTTGAAATAAATTTCATTTAGCTTATTTACCTGTGGCTCAGATGCATCATTATTTGAACCTTGCACACTGATTTCAGCTCGTAGCCGTTCAGCCACAGCTCTATAGCCTTGTTGGAAGCCAATTCTCTTGTCCTCTTCTGTGAGGCATCTATTGAACTCTGACCCCTACATTTTTGCTTGGTATGGTGAATTTTACTTGCATTGTTTGATCAAAAAAAATTTCCTTGCAATATATAAAAAAATTGATACAAGTTTTCATTTACTAATACTTACAACTCGTGCTTGAAGTTTGGAAAAACCACCAGAGCCGAGCTTGTGTGTCCCGTGCTTTTCTAATCTTGCCTTTGTTGCCTTTGATGTGTCAGGCAATCTATGAAAAGTTTGAAATATGTTAGAGACCAGTACAGGAAAAATTTAGAGGTTAATTAGTACATAATTACATTCTCAAAAGTATCACATACCTTGCTCTACTCTCTACTGGCGTAATTCCTTTTTTCATGTCGGCTTTATACTTTCCATCCAAAATCAAAGCTTGCCACTCAGCCTCAAGAACACAGGGTGGACGCTCGTGCCTTGGGTTAACCTCTAAATATTTCCTGTACTGGTCCCTAATATACTTCAAACATAAACCAGCTCTTTCAAGGAGCTTGTTTCTCTTGAATGCACGAGGTCCAAAAAGCTAGGTCATACTATGTACAAGATCATCCTTCAACTTTTTATCTTGGTTATTCCACCTTTTAAGTAAAAAAAAACATGTTAGACTCATAAATGAAGAGAAGCTACCTTTAATATAGTTCAAGAAATTGATGAAAAGGAAAACCATTCTAGCAATGATATGAAATCAAAATAGTGGTTTGGGGTTTTAGTTAGGATATGATGTTCCACCATGTACGTATGGTGGGCCCGAATATCTGCAAACACTCGTCACCAAGTTTTCACCAAAAAATATCATTCCCTACAAAATAATCATGGGATCATTAGTCGATGAAGAGTGATAAAAAACTAAATTACTATTATATCACTATAGAATAATAATAACTTTAAAGTACCTGGAACTTTGGCTACTTTTAAGGGAATGCCTTCATCGTCGCTGATAATCAATACGCAATCCTTCACCGTTCCCGTACTAGGAACACAGGAACATCCAGGAAATGATGTTGCATCGAGACTTGTTGCATCTCCTATTGCAAAAAATGAAAACCATTATCAAATGCCTCCAAGAAATAATACTTCAAGGGAAATAAATTGGTGCAGAGCACCCATGGCACAAACACAATCAAGGGATCTACATCGTAAACACATAACACTTAAACACATAACAAAAGAGAGAAAAAGAGGGATTTGTGTACCAGTAGATGGTGCAACAGTTGGTGCATTTAGGCTGTGTGTTGTTGACATGGCAGTCGGCAAGACATTTGTGGCTATCCTGGATGGAGGCGGCGTTGTCATATCATCATGGAAAGGAGCTGAAGAATAAAATTGTTAGAGCATGCATAAATATAGAATGCGTGGACTAGCATGGACAAGATTGTTAGAGCATTAAAAAAAAAGATTGTTCGAGCATGTATTGTCAATGATTATGATCATTCCTATATATATTCAGTGGAAAACACAAGTGGGGAATGGAACATGTGATCTACCTGAACCACTTGCAATACCGGCCTCATCATGGGAATGGGGTTCAAAATTACGCAAATAACTCTGTAAAGACAATGCATCCATATTTTAATTAATGTCATAAAAGAGCATAACATAAAAACCATTATTGAACTCTTGTAATAATTAAAAATTTCATTAATACTTACTTTAAAGTTTTCAGAAGTGCGCAACAACTCAGCTGCCCTGTCTTTTATTTCTTGAGTCTGAGGATGTATGGATACCAAATGTAGAAGTTCTTTCCCAATTTTCTTTAGCAGCTTTTTAATGGAACCGATCAGGTCATCGGTCTCTGCTAAATCAATAAAAAAAGGAGGGGGGACTCCTGAGGGACTGTAGGTTGCTTTCCCTCTCTTTGACCACCGGTCCTCTGTGACAACAATAGTATTAGTATTATCAAAATTACTCCAAAACAATGAAGAAAATAACATTAAAAAAAATAACATTTTGCTTCTATCTAGTTTGCACAATTACAATGAGTTTTACCTGCTCATGTGTAGATGAGCTAGGAATATCGTCACCATCACCTTCAGGCGGTTGCTCCATATTGTGCCCCTGTGTCAAAGATCAAGTATAAAAATGTTAGCCAAAAATTTAATAACTAAATGGTATGTTGGAGTCATTGATTAGAAGTTGGTTTAATAGTATGTACCACCCCCATGATAGTAGCCTCGTTTGTATCTATGCGGTTCAAATTGTAATCAATAAGCAGCTCTTCCCCTGCACGTATTGATTTTATCGCACAGATGAATACATGATTTCCCTCGCGCGCCTCAAATATGCAATTGGGTTGCTTTATAGTTGACCCAGGTCGTGTACTATTTATAAAACCCACAATATTCCCTATTGCTTTTGGCCTTCCATCAATGTATATAGCCACACTTTTACTTTGATTATTGTCTTGCTGTTGTATATAATTTTCCGAGAGTGCATACCTACGCATACTTTTTTTATATTGAACAATATGCATCCAACTTTTGTAATCGTAACATGGTCCAACATACTCCATCAATTCAGAAACTTTGTTGTAAGACACCTTTATGCCATCCATAGAAAATAGGCCCAAACCATGTAATGATGATGGTGCTATGTGATATATCCTCTCATTAACACAAAAATTAGTGTTTATTGGAGGAAGTTCCTTGGGTACCCAATGTTTCTGTAGATGTTGGTACCTCAAGGGCACCTCGATGTCGCATTTCATCTCATCATCATAAGAACATGACCCCCCTTGAGCAAGGAAAAATTTCATGTGTTTATTGAATTTCCTTCTAGTCCTTTGACCTCTAGTTAATCTCCCTATTCTAGATAAACTGCATGTCTCACTTTCCTCTTCTATTCCTATATTTCCCTCACTCGAGGAAGACACTTCTGACAAATACCTATTTGCTGGTACCTGCAAATGGGAGAGATCTTAGAAGACATCAATCTTACTATTGTTAAGTGTATTAAATAGACTTTCTATAAGGTGTATTACTTATACCTGTCGATCCATGAGACTGTGCGGGATGCTCTTGAAAGGGGTTCAATTTCTTGCAAATGTAATTCAATTATCATGAGCATAATCACATCATAATCATAATCACATCCATCATAAGCATCACATAAAAATTAAAAATATTAAAACGTACACATTATAACACTTAAATCAGGCTCACATTAATATGTGTTTTAAATAGTTTTATTTAATTAATTTAGATTAATAGTTAATTTAGATTAGCAGTATTCTATTTGTAGTTGAAACTTGTAGCTTTTAAATAGATAATGAATAAACTATGTAACCATTTAAGACAAATATATTTCTATCAAGAAATGAATATTAAATACATTAAGGATTGATGGCATACCTTTAAATTTCATCATCATCATCCTCATCATCATCATCATCATCATCATCATCATCATCATCATCATCATCATCCTCATCATCGTCGGCATCATCATCGTCGTCGTTGTCATCGTTGTCGTCATCATCAACATCATCATCATCAACATCAACATCATCTTCATCATCATCATCAGTAGCAGCATCATCGTCATCATCTTCTTCTTCTTCTTCATGAAAATTTGTCTCAGGAACATCATCCAATAATTGTCGATCGTGATCATCATCTACATCATCTTCTACTTCTTCGGTTTCTTCTTCTTCCATCGCATTATAATTTATCGGCCTTCCTCTCGGTTCATGTCTAACAACAAATGACCAACCCGGTTTATGTGAAACCTCTAAGTAAAATACCTGCTCACATTGGCTTGGAAGAACATAGGGCTCATCCCCAACTGGCTCAAATGACCTTGTATTAACCATTGTAAATCCATTATCATGTTCAATAACAGTTCTATTAGGATCATTTGGATTAAGTCGTAGCCTGTACCATTTGACAACGAAGAGTACTAATTTGAAGGAACTAAAGTCGCACTCAAGTATATCATCCAAAATGCCATAGTATTGATTTTTAGACTCTTGAGGATCTAAGTCATTTCTAGATGAAATATTAGTCACTTGAAAGACTGCAGTTATTCCAGAATCACAAGTTTTCTTCGTGTCATCCAACACTTTGACGCAAAATTTTTGACCATTACAGAACATACCCTTGTGGTGTTTAACCTACAATAATATGTGAAACATGTCAAAATTATTATATCGTGAGTTGATAAACATACGGGTGATTAATAATTTTGTACGTACCTGGAAATCTCTTAAACCATATGCTAAATCTCTTTCCCTTTGCGTAACATTAGAATCTCCATTACGATGAGCTTCTTTAACCAATGAAGATACACCTTCCCATGTTAATGTGTGACCAGAATGTTGAGATTGTTCAATCCATACCGTCATCCAACCAAGATTGTTTGCAATATACAAATGTAGTGCATCCCACTCTCGAGCAACTGTACAAAAAAAAAATAGACGACTTACAACCGATTTATTTTGAAGATTAAGAAATAATTTATTACAATAACATCTTATAATTTATTACCTGTCACTTTCCTCAATCTACCTTTCCCCATCAAGTACTCCCCTTTGAATTTTTTAAAAGGGTCGAGATCCCAAATGCGATCTACATGGATATTTGAAGCAAACTTAGGAAGATATTCAGTAATGTACACCATAGTCTGGTATACCACGTATCCCTCTACCATAGAACCCTCAGGATGTGCTCTTTGTCAAACCAAAGCCTTCAAAGATTTCAAGTGCCTCTCAACCATCCACATTGACCTAGTGTGTGCAGGTCCACACAATTCAATCTCCTCAACTTGGTGTATGAGGTAGTGTTCTTGTGCATTGAAAAAAGTTGGAGGTAGACACTTTTGCATTTCACACAGTAAATGAGGAATTCTTCTCTTCCAATAGTTTATATCTTCTTTATGGATTTCTTTAGATGACAACCACCTACATTAAGAGATTCAAGTCACAAAAAATATATAAATACGAGACTTTACAAAATAATATACAATAGATTACATAGCAAGAAAAACAAATCGCAAATATAATAAATATATACAACAAATTGAACAGATATTACTGCTTACCTCATGTATTTTCCAAGATCATATATCACTTGTTTGATGTTATTGTTGAAGTGCTCTGGGAGAGATAGAGGTAGCACGTACTGCAGTAATTATAAACCAATCATTTCATTATTTTCTAACATCACATAATGAATAGTACACGTAGTTTATGAATATATTGTAAATACAGAAGAACATAACTTACCTTGATGAAAGTATGCCAATCATGCGTTTTGAGCCCTGGCCCAAATTCACTTTTCTTTGATATGAGATTGCTTATGTTCCCAGCAAATCCTGTGGGAAATCAAATTTTTCGTATGACTTCTTTTATGGCATCACTTTGCTGCTCCGTTAATAACCAAGGAAGGGCACTTATATTAATCTGATCTCTATTGCTATTTGAGTGAATGAAATTCTTCAGTGCATGATTGGATTCATGAATGTCATTACAAATTTTGACAATATTTTCTTTGTCACGCCTTCCATCCAGTATTTTCCACAATGTCTCTGTTATATTCTTTCCAACATGCATAAGATCAAACAAATGCACAATTTGTAGGTCCTCGTAGTAGGGCAACCTACTAAATTGTCTGGGATAGCTTTTTAGTCCCTTTGGAAGGTTGTCAGTAGTGCCTTGACGACCTTCACGATCATCAATTACATAATTAGTAAACAAAAATCACAATAGAAATATATAAATTACAAACATAAACCATTAAGTGGAACGACATTACCTCGACGATTAATTCTATTATATTCCAACTTCCATAGGCGAGGTGTCATTCTTTGTGGCTTTGATGTAGTCTCTTCTTTCCCATTGAAAAGATGTTTTTCCATACTTCGATACTTATGATTCCTGTGGAGGAAGTGTCTGTACTCATCAAACACATGCTTTCCTAAACTTTTTGAATGACGAGATTTCATCTTTGGACCACAAACTGGACATGCAAATTTTCCCTTTGTTTGAAGACCTACAAGATAATGATATAATTGGATTATTAAATATGTTGATTTTTATAATTAGAATTATCATGCGCAACTTGAATTCACTATAACATACCACAAAAATGTGTTAGCCCTGGGGCATCATGTATTGTCCATACAAGTATTGCATGGAATTGAAATTGTCTTTGTCCTATTGGTCTAGACACGTCATACATAGTGACACCATTCCATAACTCCACCAACTCGTCAATAAGAGGCTCAATATATACATTCATATCTTTAACTTGATATTTACCTACTTGAATGAACAGTAACATTACATAATTATTGTGACCATTTTACTGTAAGATTTGTAAGTACATGTAAATTAATAACTATCAAATGATAAAATACCTGGAACAATCATTGCCAACATAATGTGCTCCCTCTTTATTGACATCCACGGAGGAATGTTATTGTTGATAACAAAAACAGGCCACACCGAGCAAACAGATCTCATCTCTCCAAATGGATTGACACCATCCGCTGCCAATGAAAGCCTGAGATTACGAGGTTCTTCTTTGAAGTGTTGCCACTTTTCCTCTATGTGCATAAATGCCGAACCATCCGCAGGGATTCGAATAATGTCATCTCGACTTCTATTGCGTGCATGGTAATCCATAAATTGTGCCAAGCTAGTACACCTAAATAATTGTCGCATCCGTGGAATAATGGGGATGTAACGAAGAACCTTGTGAGGAACCTTTTTTGTTATTCGATCTGTTCGATATCTACTCGTATGACATACAGGGCATTGTGTTGCAAATTCATGTTCTTTATAATATATAATATGATCATTGGGACAAGCATGTATTGCTTGATACTCCATTCCAATATCTTTCATAATAGCAGATAATTCTCGATATGAGCGAGGTAGAATATTTGATGGTGGTAACAAAAACTCGCCTATCAATCTACAGCAAAAAATATAAATTGTTAATATAAACAATATTAGTGGTACATTATTCACCCTTTGTTAACTATAAAGACATATATGACATACCTTAACATACGTGACATTGTTATGTTGGATAAACCATTCATAACCTTCAAGTTCAACAACAACAATACAGCAGAGAGAAGAGTTGTTTGGGAGTCTTTGTATAGGGGCTCGTATGCCTTCTCAAGTAGAGGTACATCAAGGCTATCATCATCATCATGATCAGATCCACTTGGAATAAATGTGTCATGGATCAATGTATTTATACCATCATCTTCAATTGTGTTTTCTGGTGCATGATCGTCATCTTCCATGGGATCATTATCTTCACCTTGGATATTCGCACCCCCATGTTCCTCCATATCATGTACTTCCCTGGGGAGATCAACCTATATAAAATTGATTAACATAAATAAACCATGATCTTCAACTCATCATCAAGTGATTTCATATGTATATAAATTGTTAAAATGATATAATGAACAACTTACCAGTGGATGATAGTCATACCCCCCTTCAATGTGACCATTCTCCCTACAATGTCTCTTAACTGTTTTGATTAGCAATCTTCTACGGTTTAAGCCCTTACAAACTTTGCAGGGACAATAACATTTTCCATCACCTTTTCTTTTCAAGTTAGACCACAATCTAGCGATTGTCTCCCTATTTTGTTCTTCACTTATATTATCTGACATGATCGTTCTTCGCAGGAAGCAAAAATTGGGCTATGAAAACTTCGGTCTACAACTTTTAGTGACTAAGGAAAATTGTCAAAAGTACACAAATCTTCTTAGACCTAGTTAAATCCTTTAATATTTTAAAAGGCTAGTTAAAATATACATTAGATTAAAAAATATACAATTTTCATGCCTGAGCGCGTGGCTACGACTAGTGCAATGGTCTTCTTGCTTAGCTCTAGAAGCTCTCTAGCAATCAAAACATATAAGCTACAAGGCCTAACAACAATTTCAAAACATATAAGCTACAAGGCAAGACATCTTACATGACATGGCAAAAGGATTAAAATATACATTAGATTAAAATATATACAATTTTCAAACCTGAGCGAGCGGCTATAACTCGTGCAATGGTCTTCTTGCTTAGCTCTAGAAGCTCTCCAGCAATCAAAACATATAAGCTATTAGAATTCATTAACTTTCTGTAATTGGAAAACTCTATTTGATATTAGACCGTAAACTAATACTATTCTCTCCATAAGAACTAAGTACAAAATTCTTTCAAGTTCACATCCATGATTCCCTTTAGATTAAAATATATAGCAAAAATAAGCTAAAAGTCTAGTTAAAATATTCATTAGATTAAAAAATATACAATTTTCAAACCTGAGCGCGCGGCTATAACTCATGCAATGGTCTTCTTGCTTAGCTTTAGAAGCTCTCCAGCAATCAAAACATATAAGCTACAAGGCCTAATAGCAATTTCAAAACAAGGGTCATCAAAAGAACCAAAAACAATGTGTGCAAACAATACCTTGTGAAGTGGTATAGACAATTAGAAGATGCTACTATGTGCTAGGGAACTTCTTAGAACTGTTGGTATATTCTTACAACTTGTTACACCTAGGATATTCTTCTCTGTAGATGCTACTGTGTGCCGTGGTCCAAACGGGCCCATAAATGTGGTTGAATAGCAATACATTCAAGTGGTAATTACACAAGGGACAGTCACTGTGAGATATCCTCATGTGTGACTGTCCTTGTCACAAATGAGGACATCTCACAGTGACTGTCCCTTGTGTAATTGCCACTTGAATGAGGTCAGTCACTATAAAGACAACATGATAATGTACACATACAATGAGTGTACATTATCATGTTGTCTTTACTGTGGCTTCCCTCATGTTGTATATTCTTCTCTGTAGATGCTACTACGTGCTAGGGAACTTCTTAGAACTGTTGGTATATTCTTACAACTTGTTGCACTTGGGATATTCTTCTCTGTAGATGCTACTGTGTGTCGTGGTCCAAACGGGCCCATAAATGTGGTTGAATAGCAATACATTCAAGTGGCAATTACACAAGGGACAGTCACTGTGAGATGTCCTCATGTGTGACTGTCCTTGTCACAAATGAGGACATCTCATAGTGACTGTCGCTTGTGTAATTGCCACTTGAATGAGGAACAAGGAGGAAGTGATACAATAATAGGGGGGTGATCATTTTAAAATGTGTTGGACACAGATATGTCCTCATTTCTGGGTATTTTAGCTCTCTAACAGCTGAATACCAGATTAAATAATAATGACAAAAGAAAAATAAACCCAACGTACTCAAAAATTGTAGCTGTGATTTTGCGGAGGGAATCTCTCTCGGCGCTGTTGAAAACACAAATGACAACCCGCTTGATTTCACGGAGGGAATCTCTCTCGATGCTATTCAAAACACAAATGACAACCCGCTTTGTTCAAAACACAAATGATAACCCGCTTGATTTCGCGGAGGGAATCTCTCTCGGCGCTGTTGAAAACACAAATGACAACGTTCCTTTTTTTTTTTGCACTTATATCCCGACCAACATAAGGTCCATTTGTAATACAACATGATAATGTACACTTACAGTGAGTGTACATTATCATGTTGTCCTTAGAGTGACTATCCTCATTTGTTGAAGAAGAAAAGCATTAATGTGGCTGAATAGCAATACATTCAAGTGGCAATTACACAAGGGACAGTCACTATGAGATGTCCTCATTTGTGACTGTCCTTACAGTGAGTGTACATTATCATGGTGTCTTTAGAGTGACTGTCCTCATTTGTTGAAGAAGAAAAGCATTAATGTGGTTCAATAGCAATACATTCAAGTGGCAATTACACAAGGGACAATCACTGTGAGATGTCCTCATGTGTGACTGTCCTTGTCACAAATGAGGACATCTCACAATGACTGTCCCTTGTGTAATTCAAGTGGCAATTACACAAGGGACAGTCACTGTGAGATGTCCTCATTTGTGATTGTCCTTACAATGAGTGTACATTATCATGTTGTCTTTAGAGTGACTGTCCTCATTTGTTGAAGAAGAAAAGCATTAATGTGGTTCAATAGCAATACATTCAAGTGGCAATTACACAAGGGACAATGTCATGAGCCGTGACATATTGAACTTAGTATAATAATAAAATGATTAGATGATATATAATAATCTATTATTAACGGTATATAACAATAATATATAATTATTATCAAAAGATAATAATAATATATAGTTAGCATAATAAGTAATATGTTAATTAAATAATATTAAAATATTAATAAATAATATAATTATGATTATAATTATAATATAAATTAATAATAAATAATTATTAATAAATTATATATATTATATTATAATAATATATTAAGTAATAATATTAAATCAATTATTGATATAATAATTTTAATATATAAATAATATTAATAAACCTCTCAATATAAAATAATATGTTATCACTGTAATAATATTTATTATAATATTATTAATATTACTAACATCATTAATTATAATATTTAATAATAACAATAACATTAATAATAATAATAATAATAATAATAACGTTTAAAGCAATATCGAATATCTGTAATCGATATACATCTACATTAAACATTTGCATTATCTATCACGATGAGGAATGAAGAAGTGATACAACAATCACTAGTCATTACATATCGATACCATGAGAGGATGATTAATGAACCAAATACTATGAAGTCAAGATCAACATGATATGAATAAGGGATAGGTCGCTATGTGTTTCAGAAGATGTATTGATAAGCAAGAAGGATAACCATTCATATATTATAAACAATCATTAATTGCACAAGTTTAGACAATGACATATCCGATAAAGCAATATCAAACATGAAGACCCGCTAGCAAATATGCACCATCACTTCCTATGTTATCATGACAATAACATAAACTACATTGAATTCTACTATCTATATCAATAGACACCACATAGGAGGATATCGACTAAAGGATTGAAAGATTATCGATTGTCTGAGATAAACCACATCTTGTAGAAACACAAAAGCATCAGTGATTATATCACAAGCTATTGATGAATGAGGCATCAGTCATGGATAATAAGTACAATGTATCCTTAAGTATTAACAGGAATGGAAGTCAATTTGAAGATCAAACTCCATTACCAGCAATCAACCAATAAATGGACAATTATCAGAAAATGATATCGACTTATATCAGAGTAGAAAGATTGGATATAATCATAACAATATGGGATAAGGCAAGAGTTAATATCGATTGACTAAATACTAATGATAGTTAGACCAAACTAATACAAACACAATGGATGTTAACTACTGGTTGCACTACCAATTAGGGAAGATTACCTTCATAAAAAGATTTGATATTGAGTCAATCTGGGAGTTATCTATGATCAGAAAATAATGAAATAATATTATGTGAACTGTCGGATTATGGAAAGGTGTGATTAACAAAGGGACATGGAGGAAGAAACAAGACACGTCTCATTCATAGCATCTCTTCATTTGTTAAAGACAATATAAGAATGCATTCTCGTCAATCACTCCAGGCATCATTAGAACTTTATTTACTTATCCATATTTGGATATACTCAATAGAGCATCTGCCTTTGGCAGTTTGGTTTCAAGTTTATCATTGTAGATCAGAGACAACACCATGATTGCACAAATAGAAAGGATAGTCAGAAACAACATCAATATTTGAAGTTGCAAGCATATAATTCAGAATCTGAAATAGCAACATATCACTCATAGCGATATTACACATTTGCATAATTACATCATCACATCAGACATAGCAAATACATTGCTGTAAGCAATACTTATTGATTGTATATCGATATTGTTTATATCAGACATAGCATCATTATACTATCACTATAAGTGATAGGAAACATCATATTCATAGCATATTTCATATCATTATATCCGACAGTGCTATTAAACATATTGGTATCAATATCATCTTGCACACATATTGTGATTGAATCTGAAATAGCGGTTGATATCTTAAGTAACCTCCATTACTTAGTTTAATTGTAAGTATCTGATAGAGTAAGTCTAAGAAGTGGAGTAATTGTTCCTGTTTTCCAAGTTAGCCAAAAAGGGGACATTACAGACAATCACTGTGAGATGTCCTCATGTGTGACTGTCCTTGTCACAAATGAGGACATCTCACAATGACTGTCCCTTGTGTAATTCAAGTGGCAATTACACAAGGGACAGTCACTGTGAGATGTTCTCATTTGTGACTGTCCTTACAGTGAGTGTACATTATCATGTTGTCTTTAGAGTGACTGTCCCCATTTGTTGAAGAAGAAAACCATTAATGTGGTTTAATAGCAATACATTCAAGTGACAATTACACAAGGGACAATCACTGTGAGATGTCCTCATGTGTGACTATCCTTGTCACAAATGAGGACATCTCATAATGACTGTCCCTTATGTAATTCAAGCGGAAATTACACAAGGGACAGTCACTGTGAGATGTCCTCATTTGTGACTGTCCTTACAGTGAGTGTACATTATCATGTTGTCTTTAGAGTGACTGTCCTCATTTGTTGAAGAAGAAAAGCATTAATGTGGTTCAATAGCAATACATTCAAGTGGCAATTACACAAGGGACAATCACTATGAGATGTCCTCATGTGTGACTGTCCTTGTCACAAATGAGGACATCTCACAATGACTGTCCCTTGTGTAATTCAAGCAGCAATTACACAAGGGACAGTCACTGTGAGATGTCCTCATTTGTGACTATCCTTACAGTGAGTGTACATTATCATGTTGTCTTTAGAGTGACTGTCCTCATTTGTTGAAGAAGAAAAGCATTAATGTGGTTCAATAGCAATACATTCAAGCGGCAATTACACAAGGGACAGTCACTGTGAGATGTCCTCATTTGTGACTGTCCTTACAGTGAGTGTACATTATCATGTTGTCTTTAGAGTGACTGTCCTCATTTGTTGAAGAAGAAAAGCATTAATGTGGTTCAATAGCAATACATTCAAGTGGCAATTACACAAGGGACAATCACTGTGAGATGTCCTCATGTGTGACTGTCCTTGTCACAAATGAGGACATCTCACAATGACTGTCCCTTGTGTAATTCAAGCAACAATTACACAAGGGACAGTCACTGTGAGATGTCCTCATTTGTGACTATCCTTACAGTGAGTGTACATTATCATGTTGTCTTTACAGTGACTGTCCTCATTTGTTGAAGAAGAAAAGCATTAATGTGGTTCAATAGCAATACATTCAAGTGGAAATTACACAAGGGACAGTCACTGTGAGATGTCCTCATTTGTGACTGTCCTTGTCACAAATGAGGACATCTCACAGTGACTGTCCCTTGTGTAATTGCCACTTGAATGAGGACAGTCACTGTAAAGACAACATGATAATGTACACAAGTACCGTGAAGGTAGTCGCAAGTTAGGGCTGTTTCATTGCATACCCGAAACAATGAAGACATTACAGTCCACAAAACGTTTGTGCTTGAAAGATGAACAAATAAAATTAAACTTCTAAATAACCAAAGCCGCTAACAATAAATTCAACACAGATATGTCCTCATTTCTGGGTATTTTAGCTCTCTAACAGCTGAATACCAGATTACATAATAATGACAAAAGAAAAATAAACCCAACGTACTTAGAAATTGTAGCTGTGATTTCATGGAGGGAATCTCTCTCGGCGCTGTTGAAAACATAAATGACAACGTTCTTGTTTTTTTTGCCCTTATATCCCGATGTGATTTCGCGGAGGGTTACGGTGTTGTTGAAAACACAAATGACAACATTCCTTTTTTTTTTTGCCCTTATATCCCGACAACATCGCAATTGCAAGTTAGGGCTGTTTCACTGCATACCCGAAACAATGAAGACATTATGGTCCACAAAACGTTTGTGCTTGAAAGATGAACAAATAAAATTAAACTTCTAAATAACCAAAGCCGCTAACAATAAATTCAACATAGATATGTCCTCATTTCTGGGTATTTTAGCTCTCTAACAGCTGAATACCAGATTACATAATAATGACAAAAGAAAAATAAACCCCACGTACTCAGAAATTGTAGCTGTGATTTCGCGGAGGGTTACGGCGCTGTTGAAAACACAAATGACAACGTTCTTGTTTTTTTTGCCCTTATATCCCGATGTGATTTCGCTGAGGGTTACGGCGCTATTGAAAACACAAATGACAACGTTCTTGTTTTTTTTGCCCTTATATCCTGATGTGATTTCGCAGAGGGTTACGACGCTGTTGAAAACACAAATGACAACGTTCCTTTTTTTTTTGTCCTTATATCCCGACAACGTCGCAATGGCGACGTTGCCAAATGTATTGTCGTCGCAAATTGCGATGGTGTCGGGCTATATTTGAAAAAAAAAAGCCAAAACCGCATGACATTTGCCTGTCGTCGCAAATTGCCGTCGCAATTTCACCCCAAATGTATTAGTGATTATTTTTGGATGCCTGAATGTTATGTTTTCCTTGTGAGGATTCAAATTAATTTGATTGATATGATCTTCAAAATGGTGTAGTAGTCTTTTAGATTAATGTGATTTGTATTATCATATAATAGCTCTACTCTTATAAACTACCTTGTTTCCATGTATGATTTACAGTTATTCATTCCAGTGTTCCAAAGATGAATCTGGATGATATCTTTGAGCAAAAGAATGAGGTTGCTAAAGCTGTTGAAGAACTTGAAAAGGTTGATATATTCATATCAATTTCATTTATTTATTGATGTGTATTGTCAATTGATTACTATAAAATATCTCTTAAATATCAAACAAGATGAAATTTGAATGCAGTATGATTCAATCATTCATTTCTATGCTTACAGGCTATAAAAAACTATGGATATGAGATAGTTCAAACACTTATTGTGGATATAGATGCTGATGTGCATATCAAGAAAGCAATGAATGAAATAAATGTAGGAAAGACTTTTAAATCCAATACTAAATGTCCTTTTTACCATGATATTGTTGGAGATTGCTAGCATATACTTTTGCATTTTGTAAATGGGTTGATGGTATTCATTTATTTAAGAAAACCCAACTCATTATCCTCAACTTTGTTCATATTTTTGTTCTATATCTGTTTAGTTTATTTACCCAAAATTTCTCTCAATTTCACCATCATTCATTTCATTGATTTATATGAGCTGCAAGAATGAGGGTGGCAACACAAGGAAAAGCAGAGGCAGAGAAAATTTTACAAATCAAGAGAGTAGAAGCTTTCCTTATTTTATTTTTCAGTAAGCATCAACACTTCCTTTTATGTTATATATGTATATTTTATAGATTTGTATATTTATAAATTTAAAAGTTGTATGTAATATACATTGGGAGATAATATATTGATATTGGCAGTTCTTCTTATATGATGAAATGCTGAATCTAGAAAATTAATTTGCGAATTTGCATCTATTTGTGAGATAATATATTAATATTGGCAGTAATAGTGCAAAGGAAAGAGGACATGACAAATTGAAATAATAAGATACAAGTGGAGGGAATTTGAATAAAAAAATGTAAAATTCTAACACACCAGTTCAAATAAAACCATTAAAAAATCCATAACCAAATCTAGTTTGCAAAAGCTAGCACAATTGAAACTCATCTTCTCAATATTTTCTCTAATAGCATACTTGCAAGCCCGCTGACAAATCTCTATAATATCAGCTCCACTGAATCCTTGGGTATAATGGGCCAGTGCCATTTGGTCCACATTCTTTGATATGGGTGATTTTCTCAAGCAAGACTTGAAAATTTGATAACGTGAGGACTCATCAGGTAAGGGAATATAAGTCAACTAGTCAAGTTGGCCAAGCCTTGGCAATGCAGGATCAATGATATCGGGTCTGTTTGTAGCACCAATAATGAAAATTATTTTCTCGGTTGTCATACCATCCATCTCCGTCAACAACTGGTTAAGGACTCTGTCTGCAGCACTGGCAACATCCCCAACACTGCTTCCACATTGCAAACATGCAAACCAGTTATGCATCACCAGTCAAAGAGCCTATCTCAAATAGTTCAAACAAAATTCCTACTCAAATATATTCACCATCCTCAACTTGAACTTCACTCATAAAAAATCAACACACCTGTGTAGCAATAGAATCAACTTCATCAAAAAATGGGATGCAAGGAGGTGATCCTCTAGCTTTATCAAAAATTTCCCTCACATTAGCCTCGCTCTCTTCAAACCACATTGTTAACAATTTAGGGCCCTTCACACTGATGAAATTGGCCTGACATTTGTTAGCAATGGCTTTAGCAGATGGATTGCTAGAGCCCAAAGTAGTCTAGAAGTGCTCATTACTAACGGCCATGGAGTTTAGAATCACAACATCTATTGTCTCATCTTGTAAGTCTATAACATCCATCTTTTCCCTAATGCACTGAAGTGCAGCCTCAGTACACAAAGAAACAAGATCTACTCCAACATATCCATGGGTATCCTTAGCAATCTTTTCAAGATCAACTTGTAACAAGAAAACTAAAGATAAATAGATACTCCATGGGTATGTGCAAGATCATGAGGGGCCAAACTATGCCCTTAAGTGGCAATGAAAAATCAGCAAATCAAGGTTAGTCAACTTGACGTGAACATTTCAAGTAGCCATGAACCTAATATCAAAAAGTTGTAACAATAGAATCTATAGAAAATTGAATGTAGTTTCGAAAATACTAGGCCTTTTTTGAGAAAAAGTTAGTATGATTGGTGAAAAGTATAGATTTCAATGTAGTAGTACAAAAATTTCAAGAAAAAAATAAGTAGGTGTATGTCTAACCACCTTAATCATAATCAATTGATAATATTTTATTATAAGATTTTATATATAAGTAGTAGACTCATGCCTAGATGTGACGCATATTTTTTTTTAATTTTATTCCAAAAAAATAATTAATTATGAATTTTTTGCTACAACATTTTCAGAATAAAAAAAACTCCTGTGTCTGACCACCTTAACTCATTCAAAACTTTACAAAATTCAATTTTTATTTATTTTTCCTTATAGTAGGTGAAGCATAGAATGTGACACATTTTTTGGATTTCCAAAATGTTATACCATCTGAAAGTTATAGTTGTTTTTCAATCAGTATATAAATCAACACTTTAGAGGTAGCTCAATTAGAAAATAACTAATAATTACTTACCGAATTCAAAATTTGACAGCAATTATATCGATACAAAGTTGATAATCTCCTTAAGATACCCTTTTCATTTTATCAAATTCAGGTGAAAAAAAAGTCGTCAACTACATTGTCAAAATTTTGAACTGACATCGCCACTTTTTGGCCCCTCATGATCTTGCACATACCCCCATCAAGAAACATAAAGATTAATAAATGCTTTCAAAATCCAAGAACTGTTTAACATTAGATATAGAAGTACAAAAAATAAGTCGCTAATATACGTACATCATCAGAGAGCTTCATATTCTTTGTATGGATGCGAAGCACTTCCAACCTACCCACTTCATCCGAAACCCCAATATCAATATCCCTGTCGAACCTTCCAAACCTTTTGAGTGCTGGATCAATACTATTTGGTCGGTTAGTTGCTCCCATAACAATAACATGGGCATACAATTTAAGTCCATCCATAAGCATAAGAAGTTGAGAAACAATTCTCCTCTCAACTTCACTATGGGTTTTTTCCCTCTTGGGAGCTATAGAATCAATTTCATCAATAAATATAATGGACGGGGCATTCTTCTTAGCCTCCTCAAAAGCCTTTTAGAGATTGCTTTCACTTTCTCTAGCCAACTTTGACACGATCTTAGGTCCATTGATACAGATCACCAGTCAAAGCCTATCTCTCAAATAGTTCAAACAAAATGAAAAAACCCACAGTTTCATGTAGAGCAGAGCAAATGGATTGCTAGAGCCCAAAGCAATCTGGAAAACAG